>JAMJFZ010001012.1:10110000-10217500 GCA_026225945.1 Cricetomys ansorgei
CAACTTCGTGTGTGTGTGTGTGTGTGTGTGTGTAGAGGTATTCGTGCTATACCTCACTTGTGAATGCCAGAGAATTATTGGGTAGGGAAGTATAGTTCTTTCCTTTCACCTTGCTTTTGAGACACAGTCTGTTTCTGCTTCTATACTGACTACTTTTAAGTCAGCTAGCACATGAGTTTCTGAGAATCTCCTCTGTCTACCTCCCCTTCCACTGTAGAGTTACTTGGACTATAGATAAGATCCACTGCATCTGGCCTTTTTAATTGTTGGTTCTGTTGAATGAACTCATCAGTCTTGGATGACAAGCACTTTGACAGTTTGAATCATTGAACCAGCTCTGTCATTTTGTATTTTGTGACAAAGGGCACTCTGTAGCCTAGATTAGTACTACGAGACTCATGGCAATGCTTTTGCCTTGGCTTCCCTAGTGCTGGGATTACAGGTGATTCCAAAAATGGAAGCCAGAGCCTTCTATATACTAGTAAAGTACTATTCCACTGAGTTGTCCGAAGCCCTCTTTGTGCTTTGTTTTTTCTTTGCTTATTTATTTTCAGCATCTGTTTTTATTCATAGGAATTGGTAGCATTAGCATCCATACTAATGTGACAGGTGAGGGTAGGAAAGGATGGTGGAGCAGAGGGAAGCAAAAAGTTCCAGGTTCTTCCTATCCTGGATTTCATCATCTCCCAGAGACATGTGCTCAAAAATTAAATGCTACCTCTTTTTAAAAAAAAAAAAAAAAAAAAAGCTATGTGGTAGTGGCCCACATCTTCTATCCCAGCACTGGGGAGACAGAGGCAGGAGGATCTCTGTTGAGTTTGAGTCCATCCTGGTCTATACAGTGAGTTCCAGGACAGCCAGAGTTATAACAGAGAAACTCTGACTCAAGAAACAAACAAGCAAAAAATTATTCCATCAGAGTCTTGTTTGGGCTGCAGAATTTTTAGGTCCCTAATGGTGTCTTTGGTTTTGCATTCACATGGACTTTCTTCCCCAGATGGTCATTGGCAATAATCTCAGACATTCTGGCTCCAGCTTGATTTTCCTTAAACCTACTGATGCTGCAACAACCTCTTTTTTAGGAGTTTGTTTTTGTTTTATTTTTGTGTTTTTATTTATTGACACAGAATCTTTCTGTTTCCCTGGAACTCACTAAGTAGACCAGGCTGGTCTTGGAATTCAAAGAGATCCACCTGCTTCTGCCCTTGAGTCTCCTCTTTATTTTTGAAACAGAGTCTCACTATATGAGTCAGGTTTACCTTGAACTTACTGTGTATGTAGTCTAGGCCTTAAGCCTCTTTCTGTAGCCTCCTGAGTAACTAGGATAAGTAGCCTGCCCTTGGGCCACGCCATTAGTAGATTCTTAACCCCATATTATAACTAGCCCTGGCTACAGATAAGATCAGCCTGGTCAGTGGTTTGTTGTCTGTTTTTTTGTTTTTTGTTCACTGCCTATGCTAGAACTGCCTATATAACCAGGATTGGCCTTGAACTTGGAGCAGTCCTCCTATATCAGCCTTCCAAATGCCAGATTACAGCTATCAAAAAGCTAAGTTGCCCTGTTTGGCTAAGGTTTAAAGAAATACTGAATCCATGGGCTAGACAGATCTCTCAGTGCTTAAGGGAACTTGCTGCTCTAGCGCAGGACTGGAGTTAGGTTCCCAGAACTAGTACTTATATTGGTTAGCTCACAGTCACCTGTAACTCCATCTTCAAGAGATCTGACATCCTCTTCTAGCCTTTGAGGCTACATCAGCTCACATGCACATACCTCCACACAGAATAATGCACGTAAATAAAAGAAGTTTTTTAAAAAGTGACTGGATCCATGAGCAGAATTCAGACATGAGTAGTATTTCAAAGCCCCAAGAGATTCCAGTTGTGCAGTCAGGGTTGAGAGTCACTAATTTATCAGTTGAGCATGGAGTTTAAATTTAATGTTGGAAGCTCAAAAGATTTGAGGCCCCAGAAATGGTTCATTAGTTAAAGAGTTTGCAAAGGATAAGTTCAGTTTCCTACACTTGCCTACACATACCACACACACACATAATTAAAAATGAAGAGCTGGGCACTGGTGGCACACGCCTTTCATCACAGCACTTGGGAGGCAGAGGCACGCCTCTGCCTCTAGGAGCTTGTGGCCAGCCTACTTTGGCCTACAGAGTGAATTCCAGGAGTACCAAAAGACCTGTCTTGAAAAACCTAGATAGATAAATGAGCAAGAATTAATTGGAGCTTAATGGTTAAGAGTACTGGCTGTTCTTCCAGGTTTACTCCAACATCCACAAGGTGACTCAGAACTCTTGTTCTGGGGGATCCTATGCTCTCCTCAAGCAACAGGCAGGCAATTGGTACGCAGATACACATGAAGTCAAACACCATACATGGAAAATAAAATAAAATAAAAATAAAAGATTTGATCTTAGTGAGCCAATATTCTCATGTGTTAAGTTATGTTCATGGAAAAGTAGAAAGTACAGAAAGCTGGTTTGACTGTCTTGTGAGCTTGTGCTACAGCTGCTGGTAACCAAAGGGGCAGGTTACAGTACTGCAGCTACGCTGTTTAGGACACTGCAGTAGTTGGGAAGAGGAGCAGACCTGCAAGTGAGAAGTTAAATGTTTGACTAGCTATAATTTACCATCGAAATTCATGGAATTTTTCATATCGTCTTGTCATTGCAGACTATAACAATATAGGAAAATTCTTAAACAGAATTCTGGGCATGGAAGTGCATCAGCAGAATGCGTTGTTTCAGTATTTTGCAGACACACTTACTGCAGTTGTTCAAAATGCCAAGAAGAATGGAAGATATGACATGGGAATCCTAGGTGAGTGTGGACACTTAACTGTATTCTGTGCTCCTGGTCAGAGTATTTCCCCATTTATACAGAACTGTTTCTTTCTGAAGATCTGGGTTCTGGAGATGAAAAGGTGAGGAAGAGTGATGTGAAGAAGTTTCTGACTCCAGGATACTCAACCTCTGGCCATGTGGAGTTATACACAGTAAGTCTGAAATATGTGCATGTTCCACACTAGTGTCCACATACATGAGCTCCATTTAAATTTCTCCCTGTCTTTCACAGATTAGCGTGGAGAGGGGAATGTCCTGGGAGGAAGCAACAAAGATTTGGGCAGAGCTAACAGGACCAGACGACGGCTTTTACTTATCACTGCAAGTACGCATTGATTTTTTTTCTAAGTGCTACCAGGAAATAGCATGCTGTTTCTCTGTAGTTTCTTTGTAGCTTCAAGGTTTTCCTTCTCTTTCTTTCTCCTTTCTTCATTTCTTTCTTTTTTGAGATAGATCTCTCTGTCTAGCCCTGGCTTTCCTGTCAGTTAGACTAGTCTTGAATTCATAGAGATTACAGATTGCGTCTGCCTTTGGGATGCACCATCATGCCTAGCTCACATTAAATTTATGAGCCAGGTGGTTGTGGCACACGCCTTTAATCCCAGCACTTGGGAGGCAGAAGAGGTGGGATTTCTGTGAGTTCAAGATCAGCCTGGTCTACTGAGAGAGCGCCAGGACAGCCAGAGTTACGACAGAGAAACCCTGTCTTGAAAAACAAATGAATAAATACAGTTGTGTTTCTATATTGTAGGAGCCTTTGGTCTTAGTCCGGTGGGTCATTGTATTCTCTTCTGATCAGTCTCCTGCTGGTTCTTGCCTGCTTTCATCAAGTAAGGGTATGCCTCACTGACAGGGCCACAGGCCAGTCTGACAGAAGGATTTCCTCTCTTGAGGTTCCCTCTTCACAAGTGTGTCTGTTAATGTACACTTATTTTTAGAACTTGCCGGGTACATAATAACAATTTTAGATTTTTTGTAACTTTTTGTGTGTATGTAAGATTGTAAACTTAAAAAAAAAAATGTCGGCTTATGTGTGATAAAACAGCATATGTGAGGTCAGAGGACAACCTGGAGAAGTTGATACTTCCATCTTGCTGAGGCAGGATTGGTGTCTGTTGTTTCTGTGGTCCAGAGTATTCCAGGCTGGCTATCCTGCAAGCTTCTGACTGCTATCTCCCGCTCCCACCTCACTGTAGGAATTCGGGGAATACAGATGTGCACTACCACATCAGACTTTTCCCATTGTGTCCAGGATTTGAGTTCAGGTTATCAGGTTTATATAACACTGAACTTTTATCAGTTATTTGTTCTGAACTCACTAAACCATCTCTTCAAGCCCCTCTCTCCCTTTTCCTACAGGCAACATCTTATCATAGCCCAGGCTCACCACAAATTCATGGCAGTCCTTTGGCCTTAGTGTCTGACATCTGGCTATTTGTGTTGTTTTCCTGGGGGAAATTTTTATCATAGTATAGATTCATGTGCATTTATAAAAAATGATACAAAAGAGCTAAGCCTTCTACTATACTCTTAAAATCCCAACATTTACAGGGCTGTTGCTGGAGGATCACGTGATTTTGACCCTCCTAAGCTATCTAGGGAAACTCCCATTTTGTGGAGGCATTTTCTCAATAACTCTACCTCGTGTCAAGTTGACAGTATACTAGCTATCAGTCTCTCTAGTGTTGGTCTCACTGTCCTTTAATTTGTGTGCCTTCTGCCTTAGCCTAGTGTTGTGATTACTAGAGTGTGTGACTATGCCCAGGTCAGAAAATTTTAAAATATAATTATGCTGGGCCTAGTGGGGCATGCCTTTAGGTCTGGCACTTGGGAGATAGAGGATCTCTGTGAGTTTAAGACCAGCCTGGCCTACATATTGAATTCCAGGACAGCTGGGTATACAAAGAGATCGTTCGATCAATCAATCAATCAATCAATCAATAAATAAATAAATAAAATTTCTCTTCAACTTTTGAGGTTTCTTTACTGTATTTTTATGTATAAAAAAACAGAAGAAACAAAATTGTGTTTTGTGAACCCTTAGGCTTATTATGACTGTTTCTGAAGGGCTCTGTGGATGGGAAGGGTCATACAATCACACCGCCAGTCAGGAGCTGTTGGCAGTTGATGGCTGCTGGAGAAAGGGACAAATTTTTCTTTGGGAAATGACAACTGATACGTTGTCCTTTGACACTCCATTGATAGCCCCACACTCAACAAGCATGAAGTTGGGAGGGGGAATGTTTTGTACTGACACTGGAGTTTTAGGGGAGAATAGGTACACACACACACACACACACACAAACACACACACACACATAGGAGACAGGCATAGAAAACATGGGTGATTGATAGCAATACCATGAGTTCAGAACTAACATGGGCTACATAGTGAGTTCCAAGCCAACCTGGGCTGTCGTGGGAGGTCTCCAAAAATATCCCCATCAAAGCAAAGACTGGTCTTCAATTTACAAGTTTTTAGTCAGAGTTAACCAAGTGGCCTCCTCTCTGCTTGAAAGCCTTAAGTGTGGGCTTGTGGTTACTTATATACTTAATCTGGTTTTGTCTTTTGAATTAATTTGCTGCTAATTTCTAGAATGTTTTTCATTGTGTAGGTTCAAATTCTTATTTTTTATTTTCACTTTTTCTTTTAATAGATAAGAAACAACAAAAAAACTGCAATCTTAGTTAAAGAAGTAAACCCTAAGAAGAAACTATTTTTAATTTACCGACCAAACACTGGGAAACAACTCAAATTAGAAATTTATGCTGATCTGAAAAAGAAATACAAGAAGGTATTTTCTCACACTTTGTACTATGTGAATGCTTGCTTCATGATAGAGAACCATGTCTGTGAAGTTTCCTTGTCAGGATCCTCTTTTCTGGGTTCAAGGATGGTGATTTTTAGGATTATAGCAAGTTTTCTTATACGATGCTATTGCAGTCTTGATGTTGCTACCTATTGCAACAAGATGAACATGTGACTCTCGATGCTCATGACGTAGCTACAATGGTTTAGGGACGATCCTTCCTACCAGCTTATGGTTTGTCATGAGTATGTTGTATGTTTTTTCCTATAAATTTCCAGAAAATAATCATTGCCTGTTTTTCCCAACATTACTTCTACAATTTCTAAAAAGTGATGTCCTTAACTTTCTGGCCACTCTGGAAGTAACTACATTCAATAGCTCTCTGCAAAGCTCATGCTGGGGGAGGCTTGTCAACTACCTTTCTTAGTGATATTTACATTTTGCTGCCAGTAGGGGCTAGGCTTTCTGATGGAGATGATTTTTGTTTTTGTTGTCTGCCTCTGATCAGGTGTGCAGTTGTAATGGGGCTTTGCTTTGTCTCTGCAGGTAGTGTCTGATGATGCCCTGGTATACTGGCTGGATCAGTATAATTCCTCTGCAGACACCTGTACTCATGCATACTGGTTAGTGCTTATCTTTTTATTTTCTGTGTTTTTGCAAGGGAAGGATGTGAAGTCTCACTATGTACCCTTTGTGGTTCCTCTTGCCTCTGCTTCCCAAGTTTAGGAACTGTAGACATAACCCACAATACCTGGCTAAACACATTTTCATTCTTTATGAATATACAATTGTGAATAAGTGAACTAGTTAACTGTTGATAGGCATAGTTCACTTCATCAGAATCGTATTTAGAGGCCTTTAGTCAGTGCCTTTAATCCCACACTTGGGAATTCTAAGATCACCTCTTCTACACAGGAAGTTGAGACTCCAACTTAATAAAACCAGATAATATGTACTTAGCATTTGTTGATGAGGTGCCCCCTCTGCAATTCCTTCATGCTTTGTTATTTCCTAGGAGCTAGTGTCTGGCAATATGGCTATAATTACCATCCTTCTGGTAGAACTTGCTTCTCACTCTTTTTCTCATCCATTCCCTTTATTTTTATTTTTATTTTTTAATTTGAGACAGTGTCTCTAGTCCAAACTAGCCTGGAAGCTTACTCTGAAGCTCTGGCCTTAAGTTTAACACACTCTTACCTTAGACTCCTGAGTACTGGGATTGTAGGTGCTTGCTGCTGTATCCCTATTGCTTTCAGTTTGACTTCTAACAAACAAACAAGAAAATCTTACTGCTTGGGCCTGTTGGCTCATGAGTGCAACTGTATCATCAGGAGAATTCAGATTTAAGACCAGAGTGCTAAACCCTGCCTCAAAACAAAAGAAACAAACGAAAAGAACCACAAGGAGGCTGGAGAGCTGTGGTATGTGCCTTTAATCCCAGCTCCTAGCACTTGGGAGGCAAAGGCAGGTGACTGTCTTTGAGTTCAAGGACAGCCTGGTCTACAGGGCAAGTTCCAGGTCAGCCAGGGCTACACAGAGAAACCCTGTCTGGAACAAATGTGTGGTAGGATAAAGAGATGTTTCAGTGGTTAAAAGTTCCTTCCGCTCTTACGTAAACCTAAGTTCCTAGTATCAGTCAAGTGACTCAACTGCCTGTAACTTAGATTGGCTCTAGTGGATTCCACGCCTTCTTCTGACCTCGGACACTGCAGCTCAAGGTTCACTGACAAAATGCAGGCAGAGCCACCCTACATATAAAAGTAAAAGTAAACACAATCTCAAGAACATTTAATTACATAATTGGTGTGTGCACATGTATAAACATACATGATATTGGCATGAGGTTACATGTGGGGAGGTCAGAGGACAGCTCTTAAGTTGGTTCTCCCCTCCACCTAAATAGGTTCCAGGAATCACGCTCAGGACAACTAGTGCCTATTTGAAGAATCACCTCCAACCCACCCATTTTATTTTTCTTCTATTAAATTTATGTTGCTTTTGTGATGACTCAGATGTATCTATCTGTCAATGAATTGGGAAACATTTTGTCTGTACTATACCCTCTTTTTTCTCTCAGCTCTTACATTTATCTGCAATATCTGTGTTCCAGATAGTGACCCTTTCCCACAAGTCAGACTTGAGGCGGCAGGCACTAGCTTTTAAATGACACAACAGCTGGGTGATGTTCATAGCAAGCATTGCCACTGTGAAGCGGGTTATTGAAATGTTGAAGACGAGAGATAGGTCGGCTATCCCCAACATAGCTAAGCTTGCAGAAATAAGTGTGATGCCTTAGATTTGGACAGGAGAACCCAGTAAGCCCAAAAGGATTTTCTAGGAAAAAGTCAAATAACAACTTTTCACTTGAAATATGACTAGGCTTTGCAGATTATTTGTGTATGTATGCATGTATCTACATATTTATCTTCCCTGTTTCCTAGGCGTGGCAATTGCAAAAAAGCAAGTTTAGGATTGGTATGTGAGATAGGTCTCCGCTGCCGCACATACTATGTGTTATGCGGCTCAGTGCTGAGCGTCTGGACGAAGGTAGAGGGTGTTCTGGCCTCTGTCAGTGGCACAAATGTGAAAATGCAGATAGTGCGGCTACGAACAGAAGATGGACAACGGATTGTAGGTGAGCTTCATTTTTGTTTCGGTTGTGAGTAAAAAATCATCCTGCCCTATTAGTTGTTGTTGTTGTTGTTGTTACTATTATTATTAGTAGTATTGAATTTCTTAGGTTTGTTGCAGATTTGTTTCACATTTTCTGGTAGAGAGCACAGAACATGCTGTCCATTCTACAAAATTGAGAGCAGTTAAGCCTGGTTTTTGGCTTCAAACTCATGTGTCCAACTTACCCGCTCTGCTGGAATCACAGGCCATAGTCAGTACTTGAGCCTTGTAGTGCACTTTGTGATCTGACAGTAGTCGTCCTGTGAATGTGTTTGGTGCTGCTCTCAGCTCCTCTTGCCCATTATCCACTGCCACTGTCTGCTCTGTAAATGACCTACTCTCTTTCCCAGGGTGCTGCATTCAGCCAGGCTGAGATTGTTATACAGCTTTAGGCCATGGCACAGAGGAGAGCTTTGAGTCCTGCAGAAGCTAGGACAGCAGGCTAGCTCAGACCTCTGTGTGGTCAACTATAGATGGGCTAGTTGCTACACTGTTCCTTGCTGATAACTTCTCTATGTAGTATGGAGACTGATAGGCCTACTTGCCAATTAGTGAACTTTGGCCAGGTGGTGGTGGTGTAGGCCTGCACTTGGGGGAAAAAAAATTAAGTGAACTTTCTTTTTTGCTCGGGTAGTTGCAGTTGTAAAAGTTTCATATGAATGAAACTTTTCATTTCAGCTGCTGGCTTGTTTGTTTTTTGTTTTGTTTTTTCAAGACAGAATTTCTCTGTTGTAACTCTGGCTGTCCTGGAACTCACTCTGTAGACCAGGCTGGCTTCAAACTCACAGAGATCTGTCTGCCTCTACCCCCTGAGTGCTGGGATTAAAGATGTGTGCCACCACATACTGATGAGCTTTTTTTTTTTTAAAAAAGAGGGACACTGAGTTCAGATTCCCCACAGGACAGAAGTGAAATTCCATTTCTGGGACCTGTGCCTCCAATTGCCCTCATACTCTCTGTGTCCGTCTTTCCCTTTCCTGCCGACTAAGATGTACATTTTCACCCTCTGCCTTAGAGTCATTTTGCATTTTATTGAGTGGTAAGGGGGGATGGTATCTGCAGGATTTATGAAGCCAAGCAGTGGTAGATGGGAAAGTGCTGCATACTCAGTTCTTCAATCAACAGATGGTGTTACACTGGGCATGAGCATGCACATGTGCATGTGAGCGTATATAGTCTCCTAGGAACAGCTCTAGTCCAGTGCTGGCTGCCTGTCTGATTTCTGGGGGAAGTTGGTTTGCAATTCACTGTGTAGGTGTAATGTGTGGTGGTTTCTGCCGGACCCTATGTGATAGATTCTCCTTGCTAATTACAGGTTTGATCATTCCAGCAAATTGTGTGTCTCCTCTTGTAAATCTCTTGTCAACCTCAGACCAGTCCCAGCAGCTTGCAGTCCAACAGAAACAGCTGTGGCAGCAGCATCACCCGCAGAGCATCACCAACTTGAGCAACTCGTAAAGAGCAGTGGCTTCCACGAGATGTTGAATGCTGTGAGAGCATACCACTTGCATAAAAATCAGGGACAGTTTCCAAAGAATTTTTATTTTCAGTTGTGCTCTCTAATTAATTTGGGGGGTAAAGAACAAACCTGGACTAGGCAGCAAAGCTGACAGCAAGCAGAGTGGAGGGGACATGTGTCTTTCCTCTTGCTTCCTTGGGGCTGCCTGTGCGATTTTACTTTGGGTGAGCAGAATAAGAGAGAGTGTGTGTGTGTGTGTGTGGGTGGGTGGGTGGGTGTGTGCGTGCGCGCCTGTGTATCTTGTCTGTCTGTGAATTTGTTAAACGCTACAAGACCACGGTTGGTTGAAAATGCTTGGAACTTCCCAAATTGGCTTTACTTTTACTTTCTACAGTGCTCAGGGTTAACACAGTACATCCTTGTCATTACTGTGGGAGTTCCCCGGATGCATGTGTTTCAAGTCTCTAAATACCGAATATATATATTGGTTTCTTTTCCAACTTAAACGATGTTTCCCACAGCATGAAGTGAAGGGTTGCGTGCCATGCATTCAGGTTCTTTTTGTAGCTTTTGTTGACAATGCATGTCTTTGAAAGCATGTGTAATCAAGACTGCCACAGAAGTCACATATGGAAAGAAGCATTGGAGATGTAGAGCATTGGGTATTGCATTTCTAGTGTTGATACCTGGGTGTCGCTTCTAACCCTCAGCCCTGCCCACTCCTCCCTTTCCCAGGTTTCTTGTCAAAGTAGTAAGTACATAATCTTTTTTTGTGATAAAACTCTTTAAAAGTTCATTTTAATGTGTTAATAGTATTCCTAATTTGTGCTGCAAAAATGGCTATGAGCCTTTTCATAAGTTACATTTTCCTTAACTTCAAAGATAGTTCTAGGAAGAAGTATGATTGGCTTCCATCTTGCACACAATCTTTTTTTTTTTACTTCAATTATCTGAATCTTTTGTCATTCAAACCGGAAACCGTACTTGAGTTGTAAACTAGACAGTGAGAAAACACTTGGCTTCTGCTGTATGTTGTGTTGTTGTGTTGTTGTGTTGTTGTTGTTACCCAGTAACTTGAATATTGTTTAATGTGCTGTAAGACATTGTAGAGTTTATTTCCAGCTGTTAAAAATGGTAATGTACAAATGTGAATAGACACTTATCTATAACATGGGTAAGTTTTGTTTCGCCTATAATAGATGTTTATAAAAAAAAAAACAGTGAGGGGACAATTGGTCTTTTTGTTTTTTCTCCCAGCCTCCCCTCCCCCCATTTTTCTACCCTTTTTTTGCTTGCACAGGTTGCACTATTAAAAAGTTGAGATTGTATAAATCTGGTTAAAAGCTACAAGACATCAAAATCTTGTAGATGTTGAATAAAAAAAAAAAGTTATTATACTAACGAAGTGGACTCTTGTTTAGGCCCTCACTGGGACTCCAGGCATAGTGTAGCCGGGCTCTGTAGAACTCAGTGTGGTCTTAGCCTTCCAGGTAGCCTTAGAGTCTGACTGAAGCCCCTTCCTGCAATCTGAGGTGATCCTAAGGACAGGGTAAAATGGTGGTACTTTTGAATGTTTTTCAAGTTGAATTGTTCTCTTTGTAACTTTGTAACTTCTCAAAGAATTGGGTGAGGTGTGTGTGATGGAAACCTGATGGAGCACTTGGGGCTCTCATTCTTGAGTTTCTTTTGTTAATTTTACTGTAATATTGCTTTGGATTTATTTATTCTTAGTGCCTCAAAGAACAAATGGAGAATGGTTTCTGTTCTTGGGCACATTTTGCCCAGTGGATGCAACTTTATCCTCATTCCATGTATCTCAGGCAGTGATGAGCATCAAGCAGTATCCCTTCCTGGCCTAGATTCAGCAGGCTGCTAGGAGTAGCATTGTGTCCCACCCAGTGGATCATTCAGTTTCCTTTGGCGTGTTAAGACAAAAACCTAAGGAAGGGCTGCATAAGTTAACTGGCTTTCTCCATGAAACCAAATGGCAAAAGGATGGGAGGGTGCTGTGTCCTAGACTGTTTTTGCCAGCCCCTCATTGTGCTGATATGTTTGGCGGGTCCTGGTTTTCTGGTGCTTTCAAAGCAGCACCCGAAGGATTCATCCAGCATGTGGTTAGTGAGCACCTCACCTAGGTTGCTGATGCTGTGACACTTGCTCTTGGAGCAGCCACATCTTGGTGAGGGTCTGTGTGTGTTGTGTTCATCATAGAATATCTCTTTGCATTTGTTGTCCAATAAGAAAAAGACCCATGATTACTAGGCATCTGAAAGCCCTTTCAAAGCAGACTTCAAAAGGCAAGTAATGTTTGGCTCCCAAAGACAAATAGTGTGGCAGGATAGAAGCTATGTCACCTTCACCCTGCACTATGTGTATGACAACTGGGATTGGTGCCCAGGCACTCTGGAGGGGGAGCATGTGTTGTCTGCACTCTGCCCCTACAAAAATCATTAAGTCTGTGTCAGTCACCAGAAAAGCTCCAGCATTCAAGGGCTGCTTGTGTCAAAATCCAAGTCTTCTCAGCCACTGTAAAGTAGGCCCATCTCCTGCAGGACCTAAATGCTACGCCTGTGTCCAGGGACCTCACTTAACTCTACCGACCATAAGTCCCTTGGCCTCTGTGATGTCTTTCCTCCACTTGAGCATTATAGCTCTAAGCAGCAGACCTGATTGTTTGTCTCATCAGTGTTTTCAGAGTTTACAGTTCCAATTGTGCTGAAAATCACTCCCAGGTCCTGTGCTGCTCAGGTATGCTGCTAGGGTGCTCTTGTTTCCCTAGCAACCTCTGTGCCACAGGCTCACCCTCTCTGTGGTCCAGATAGCTGTCAGTGGTGCATAGTCAGAGAAGTATTAAAAGTACTTGTAAACACAAGTTGATCAGAAAGTTTGGCAGGTTAAGCAGTTTTCTCTTTTTGCTGCTAAATTGCAGATCTGCTTTCAGTGTCTTTTTCCTGTATGTATAGATTAGCAAGAACTTGTATCCAAAGCACTATAATAGCTGTAGGTATGTACATATGTGTATTTATTCTTACTCAGCACTTAAGAAACCTTTTTGAATTGCAACAATAAACCTTGTAATTTGCTCTGTGGAGAAAAAAGTTCTAGATAACCAAACTCTAGAGGAATTTAAACATTTTAGAGCCACAGTTTTGGCTGCAGCCTCTGGGACATTTTATTTGCTGATCTCCATCCCTTGTTATTAAAATAATTTGCGAGAAACTAGAGAAGAGGGTCCAGAACACACCGTTTACAGTTTTGTTGTGGAAGCCTTCTCATCCTCCACTTCCCACATCAGCACAAAGCAGCTGTGAGTCACTTTGGAAAGCAGTTGGAGCAGTCCTTAGCCCATGAGACCTTACCCAGGGATCCCTGTTTTAAAGATGGACCTTTGTGGGTCTGTTCTTTCCTAGGACTGGTGTTCAGAAAAGTTGCTGTTGGGCCAGGATCCACACAGTGAATGTTGTTAGTTGAAGCATCCCAATGGCACAAAAAAAAAAAAAAAAAAAAAAAACTGCTATGGTGGTGTGTTTGTTAAATGTCCTTCTTTTGTGTGTGTCCTCTGGTGAACAACACACACACACACACACACACAGGTGCTGTGGCACTCTAGTGCTGAAATGAACCAAGCATTCCGTGTCAGGGCTGCAGCTGAGCAGACAGAAATCATTTGCAAGAAAATCCTGAGGCCAGACATCTAATGCAAGTGAGTCCTGTAAGTGAAGGAAACATGGAGGTGCAGCTTAGACTCAGTGGCAGTTTTTCTGAGTGCCCGCCCTCTCCTGTATGCTGTACTTACGTATGTACATATGAGTGTATAGAGAAGCGTGAGTTCTTCTACATTATGAGTGTAAATCTTGTAAATCGGGGCTCCATTCACCTGTTCTTCTCACCCCTCTTCCTTTCCCTCCTATTTATTCTTTTCTGGACTCCCACATGGGTACTTTTTTTTTTTTTTTAAACTTAGGAAACTGTGGAAAGCTTCTCAGCTGTGTTTAGAGAGTCGCCTCCTGGCTGTAGAAGTTCTATGTGCCCACGTCTCCAGCACATTTGGCTGTGCTGTCTTGGGATTCACCTGAGCACCGTTCCTGATGCTGTCACCATGTGACTGGTTATGCTCATTTTTGTTCCCTGGAAGCTATCGTGAGCCTGATGCTTTCGCATTTAAAAAAAAAAAGCAAAGCAAATGCTTCCTTAGATTTTCCTTAAGTTCCTCTTAACATCTTTAGTGCATTTCCAAATGCAGCAGCTCAGAAGCCTGACTTAACTCCTGCCTTTGGTTGAGGTAGTCCAGTCCTCAGCCCCTGCTGCCCGCCTGACGAGAAGACCTTGCAGATAGGATAGTGGCTCAGGGCCAGACTGCAGGCTATCGGTGTATAAGAAGGTGGATTTCTTTGACCCCACAGGCAATGATCAGAGATTTACTGTGTGACAAACACTGCTTTTTATACAGTTGGTCAAAAATATTCATAGCTGGCAGGAGATACTTGACAGGTGACTTTAGAGAACAGTTGTCATCCAAGGAATGATGACTGTCCTATGGCAGCTGCCACAAGGCAGGTTCAGTGTTGGTGTGAGTAGAGACACTTATGTCTGGGGGATAGGAGTTGGTGCTGAAGGCCCGGTAGGGCCTTGGAGCCTCTGTTGATCCTCATCCAGGGTACAAGGAATGCTGTTTCATACACAGGCCTTTGTACCCTCACAAAAATGTCCTCTGATGCTCAGGAAAGATTTTGGTGAACATTCAGCTTGGTAGACTTGATGAGACTTTAAAAATTGCCTGTATTTGGCTGAGTCTTTGGAAACTTAGTAGTCATTAATGAGGGTCTGTCACAGGTTGCTCCAGCAGGAATTCCTTCCTCACCCGTCTCCCTTCCTGAGACATAGTTGACCTGTGGCTTGCAGCAGCAGCAGCCAGCAATCTGTAGGGATTCAGCAGGGCATGGTTAGGCTGGGAGTTCCACAGCAGTTAACCATGAGGCACACCCATTTAGTGTGGAGGGAGAGGAGATGGAGGCTACTTTTTGTTCTTTTGCACTTCAGGCCTCCTCAGGGCTGAGTGAGAGTCCTCAGGCAGGCCCCTTGGGGAGAGTTAGTCTGCTAATGGCCCTTAGCCCAGACCACACCCTGAGGGCCTGTGAGCCTGTGCACATAGATTCGGAGGACCTTGCTGATTGGTGGGGACTGTGGCACTGAAGCGGGTAAAGAAGCTTGAGTGGCTCCTCTGGTTCTACGTTATGGGGACGAGGGAGCTTTTTTTTTTCTTTTTAAAAAACAACACAGTGCAGCCTCACCACTAAGAAATGTCAATCTGTTCATACTTTTTACTGAATTTGCAAACTAATACTGCTTTTCAGTAACCACTTTTATCATCCACCATGAGGGTGGGAGAGGTGCACTGTGTTTCTGCAATAAAACTTGTGCCGGGTTCTACCTCCTCGTGCAAAGGGTATTTTATACATAGGCGCTGGTCTTCCTACTTGCTGATCTGACACGGTGCATCTGGAGACATCTGAAGGAGTCCAAAGACCTTTCGAAACAAAGTCAGATGTGAACTCTTGGGTGACTTCTGTTTTCTTCAGTTCCCTTTTGTATCTCTGCTCTGCACAGGGGTGTCCATCTCTGAATGAAGGGTACATGCTGTTCCCACAATGCCACATTGCTGCCTTCAGCCTCTCCTGGGAACCTGCTCCCAAGTGTCCAGAACTGAGTGTTGCCATCATTTTGATATGTAACTTTAAAATTCAGTCTCATGCAATACAAGTGTGTCGGCTTCGCTGAGCAGGGTTCATTCGCCCTCGAGTAGAAATTCTCAGTCTTCACACGGAACGTACTCTGTATTTAGGTTTTCGTTGTGGTTTTGTTTTCTATTTTTGTTTGGATTTTGATTTCTGTTTTTGTAAAATTCTTAAATAAAATTAAACAATTAAATACGCTTTTTGTTCTGATGTTGTGGTTCATGTTTGGAGGACCTGTTCCTCTTTGTCAGTAACCTCAAGTCACCTCAAGGGTGACTTGGCAAGGGTGGGAGTTTTCATGTTCGTAGTTTGCTTAAAATGGGTTCTAGAGTGCTGGGCAGGCATAGCCTCGTGATAGAATGAATACTTGCCTAGCATGTGCGAGGAAAGCCTTAGGTCCCCATTACCATAAATGCTGAATCATGGAAGGCACTATAGGGTGGGTATGGGTGTGGGTGTCCTGCAAGTTGCCTTTTGACCTCTGTCCATGTGGTAGTAGACACACAAACAGCAAAATAGATGCAAAGAAAATGAGAGTTGATTTGCCTGTGCCAGCAGACCTGGGCTGTGTTTTGACATTGACTGCAAAGGCACAAGGCAAACAGCAGAGGTTGGGGCTTAAGAGCCCCATGGTTAGAATGCACCCCAGAGTGGCATCCTTCAGGCTGAGTCTAAACCAGGAATATAGACAGTGAAGCACCATGCGCGTAGAACTGGTGATAGCTAATGACTCAGTGCTCGCTATATTGTTTATTTAGTCTAAAATATGTAGATTTCAGGTGAAATTTCTCAGTTCATAAATGATGAAAATCTCTTCAGTATCTAATTTTTATGGAATGGCCCTTAATATTTAGAAAGTGTCTAATAAACCAGGTTTTTTGGTATAGGACCGTGTGCTGTTGAGTTTTGTATTACTCGTGGCAGTTATTCTCCTGGTGGGGACAGTTTGCAAGTAAGACCTCATAGGAATTGGGGAAATCTCTCAAAAGAGTTGGCTCACCGTTGAGCTGTCTGGAGAGAGCTGAGTGGGGTGCTAGTACACAGGACAGAAGGAACCGGGATCACAGACAGGAGTATGGGTTGACCCACAAATCTCTACTAGCCAAGAGAACTGGAGATGACCAAAGAAGACACCACAGGAATGATAGTCACACATGGCCAGTGAGTCTCATACTCTGTATACGTGTGTGTGTGTGTGTGTGTGTGACCCATCTCAGTGTCTTAAAGTCCTCATAGCATTCCTATGAAGTGTAAGTACTACCCCCTCTGCTTACAGATGAAACAGATATACAAGGTCCAATGCCAAATGTGTAGGTGCCTGGAATGAGTTCTGCCATTCACCACCTCTGGAAAGGGTGAAAGAAGAAAGTTGGAGCTAAGTGTTTTTTTTTAAAGATTTATTCTTGGGGTGTGCAGGTCCACATGGCCAGAAAGGGCATCATATCCCAAGGTGCTAGAGTTAACAGGCAGTTGTGATTGGTCTGAAGTGGGTGCCAGTCCTCTGGAAGAGCTGGAAGCACCCTCTTTTTTTTAAACAAAGATTGTGTAGTCCTGGCTGTCCTAGAACTCATTTGTGTAGACCAGGCTGCCTTCCCTCTAACAGATCTACCTGCCTCTGCCTCCCAAATGCTGGGATTAAAGGCATGAGCCACCAATGCCCAGCTTGAAGCACTTAACTGCTAAGTCATATTTCTAGTTACCCCAAAAGTGGAATTTTAAACTGTGTCTAGCCAGGCATTTCAGAAACCTGTAATCCCAGCCCAGGGAATTGCTGAGAGGCACATAGTATAAGAATGTACACAGAAGCCCGAGTTTAGAATATGGCTTTTCTGAGTTTCTGTGTGGGATGAAGTGCCTGAGGGAACTGTGATCTGGGTGTGGTGGTACATGCTGTAATCATAGCTCTTCAGAGGGAAGAATGAATTAGAGGGCAGCTCGGGCCATATATACAACTTGAAATCTGTGGGAAAATCCAGATCCCTTAAGTGTTGTCATGCGTAGTGTTTAGGGGAAACTTAATCTGTCATGTACATGCCACAGCATTAATTGGACAAGGTAAAAGGAATATTAAAATTTCTACTCAAGCTGGGTGGGGGCGGCAGTACACACCTATAACCCCAAGGCTCAGGCAGAAGCAGGTTGATCTCTATGAGTTCAAGGCCATCCTTTGTCTACAAAGTGAGTTCCGAGTTCCAGGACAGCCAGAGCTACAACAAGGAAACCCTGTTTGGAAAAACAAAACAGAACAGAGAGAGTGAGGGAGAGAGAAATAAAGAAACCTTGTGTCTGGGAGGGGGGAAAAAACCCCTCAAAACTTGACTAAATACTATCAGTTTTTATTATATTTTGTACATGTGTCTGTGTTCAGATGTTATGCAGGAGTTGAATTGTTTCTAGGTGGCTCAACAGGCTTGGCATGGTGGCCCACACCTTTAATTTCACAGAAGCTGGTGGATCTCATGAGTTTTAGGACAGCCTGGTCCTACAAAGCTAGTTCCAGGCCACTGAGGGCAACTAATGAGATTGTGTCAGTTCTTAGAAAAGGCCAAGGACAGTTCTGCAGGTAAAGAAAGGCACATACTGAATACCCAGGAAATTGTCCTCTGATATCCACATCTGCACCGCTCTCGTGTGCACACAGTTAACCGATAAATTAATAGATTTGTTTTGATTTTTTTGAGACAGGGTTTCTCTGTTGTAACTCTGGCTGTCCTGGAACTCACTCTGTAGACCAGGCTAGCCTGAAACTCACAGCGATCCACCTACCTCTGCCTCTGGAGTGGTGGGATTAAAGAGATTAAAGTTCCCATAAACCGAAGCAGCACACAATCCCAAGAATAAGATACACATGCCAAACGACTGCACCTAACCAAATGATAGCCACCTGTACCAAGCATTCCAAATCCAACTCAAACTTAACTACCACACCTGGGTGGGAACGCAAACAATCCAATGCCATTTTGCATTTTTTAAAGAAACCAAAACAACAAGCTTCTTCCAAATTTTCCACTACATGTGCCACCACTGCTCGGCATTTTATTTTTTATATTTTGGTAGAATTCTTAAACAGTTTAAAATGTGATGTCTAAGAGCACTGGTTGCCTTGGTTCCCAGCACCCACATGGCTTCTCTCAACTGCCTCTAACTCCTTTTTCAGGAAACCTGGTGCCCTCTTCTGACCTGAGGCCACCAGGCATGTACTGGTGCATGTACACATACGTAAGCAAAACACTCATGCTTTTTTTTTTTTTTTTGATTTATTTATGTATGAGTGTTCTGTATGCATGTACACATGTACCCCTGCATGCCAGAAGAGGGCATCAGATCTTATTATAGATGGTTGATGTGGTTGCTGGGAATTGAACTCAGGACCTCTGGAAGAGGAGTCAGTGCTCTGAACTACTGATCCCTTGCCAGCCCTTAAAAATTTTTAGGAAAAATAAAAATGTATAGCCAGTGGGGCTGCTGACATGGTTCAGCAGATAAAAGTGTCTTGTCAAGTAGTAGCCTTGACAACCTGAGTTCAATTCCCAAACCCATGTAAAGGTGGAGAGAGCCTACATGCATGTAACATGGTGTGCACATGACCACATTAATCATTCATACATACATACATACATACATACATACATACATACATACTAAGAAAAAAAATGTTTTTTGAGCCAGGGTTTCTCTGTGCAGCCCTGGACGTCCTGGAACTCAGTATGTAGACCAGGCTGGTTTGAACTCACAGAGATCCTCCTGCCTCTGCCTCCTGAGAGCTAAGATTAAAGGCATGCACCACCATTGCTTGGCAAATTATTTTTTAAATGTAGCTAATAGACTTGTTTACCTTAATCCATGCCAAAGAGGTAGGAGGAATAACTGTCCCAGGATTCTTGCCTTCCAGCCCAGTTGTTTGCTGAGCTGCCTACTCTGCTTTGAAAAGCAAACTGTTCCTCTCTCTCTTCCTCTCTCCCTCTCTCCTAAGCATGTTTCCCCTGGTACTTTGAGGTTCACAGCTTTTCAGAAGCTCTCCTCACCATCAGCGGCCCAGCTTTCTCTCTGCTGCTTCACCGTAGCCCTATTCCAAGCACCCTCAGAGATTGACAAGTTGCTTGCTTGAGGGTTTTTCTTTGAAATACTAATAAAATTGTCCTTGAACTTCCTTCGGAAGAAAAAAAAAATAGCAGTTTCACATGTGTGATTCCCAGCACTTGAGCGGTCAAAGCAGTAGGATCTCCAGTTGGAGTTCAGCCTGAGCTACAGTAGCCAATTCAGAGCTAGCCTGAACTACACAAACAACCCTGTCTTAAAAACAAAAACTAAAAACTATCTCACTGCGAGATTTAGTACTTGCTTAGCATTTCTGAGGCCCTGGGTTCAACCCCTAGTACCCAAAAAACAAAAACTATGTAATAGTAATTAGTTTTACTGTAATTAAAACATTCTAGCCCAGACTTCATAAAGACTCTGCTCCACACTTGAGTTTTCTACAGCTTGTTACTTTGACCTTGTTCCCTTCTCCATTTTCTGTGTCCCCCCACATCCCACTTTAAACCTTACCCTGGTTGCCCTGGCCTGGGTGTTGTTACTGGCTCTGATTGTTCTTGGTGGTGGTGGCCAACTTGAGGATTATAGGATGTTCAACAGCATTCCTGGCCTGGACTAGCCATATCCCAGGAGTGACATAGTTCTTCAGCCCCAGTTGTGAAAGCCCAGAATATCTATAGACATATCCAGATGTCCTGTCGGGGGACAAGATCACCTTGCTCTGGACAAATAAGCCACGAAGAAGCAAGAATGTGTGTGTGTGTGTGTGTGTGTGTGTGTGTGTGTGTGTGTGTGCGCGCGTGCGTGCATGCATTCACAGAAGACAAGCCTCCTGAACAAAGGGCACCACCCCCGAGAGACAAAATAAAACAAATGTTACTCTGCTGAAGGTTTGGAATATGTACAATACAATTTCCATAAGTATGAATATTTATCAGCTAGTCATTTGAGAGCATGATGTAAAGAAGCCATCTGTGGAGGCCTTTATGGAGAGAAAGAAGCTAAAAGAAATGTGCAAAAATACTTATTTTTAGAGTCCAATTCTCCTCTGAAAGCTGCCCGCTCTGGGTGGCGAGTGCTCTCTGGGTTAGGAGAATCAAGAACCTACTGTTGGCCCCAGAATGGCCATTAAGTTTGAGAGTGGTATTAAATGTCACACCAAGATGGCTAGGTGCGTCTTCAATTAGTCTTGAATGCTGAGTTTATTTTTCGATTGGTTGGGAGTGTATGTGTGTGTGTGCAATGGACACATGGTGGAGGAGGGTTATATGGATGTCAGACTCCTTGCTCCTTTAGTAAGGAAGCTGGGTTCCTCGCTGAACCCAGCTGGCCCTAGGATCCCCTCTTCCACTTCCCATGTGCAAGGATTACAGGTGAGTTGTCATACCCACGTAGCATTTTTGTGGATCCTGGGGACCTAAATCCTGGCCTTGAGCCTTGCAAACAAATGCTTTTTCAGC
This sequence comes from Cricetomys ansorgei, assembly GCA_026225945.1. Classification (NCBI taxonomy): domain Eukaryota; kingdom Metazoa; phylum Chordata; class Mammalia; order Rodentia; family Nesomyidae; genus Cricetomys; species Cricetomys ansorgei. The sequence goes on from JAMJFZ010001012.1 coordinate 10,131,025, forward strand.
TTGATTTTCCTTGGAGCTCTTATTCATTATAGAAGATAAGCGGATGAGACCAAATGGGAAAGAGGCTTCTCTTCAGGCTCCTAATGCCAAACCCTTGTCCCCGACCATGCTGACAGTCTACATTATGCAGTAGCTTCTCTGGGGGAACTTCAGATGGTTGATTCTTTTTTATTTTTCTTCTATCTACAAGCTTGATTTTGATATAATACAAAAATGCTCTGATTCCTGTTCACCTTTGTTCCAGGTCAGATTGGATTTCACAAAGATTGATATGTAAGCCTTAAGTTACCAGAGAAATTCACAATAGGATAATTAGTTGTAGGAACAAGACATGGGAACCTGGAGTCACAGATCACTGCCGGAAAGACACTCCAGTAGGAGTACTGGCTACTCTTCCAGAGAATCCGATTGGGTTCCCAGCACCCAAATCTGGTGGCTCACAACTGCCTTGAACTCCAGCTTCAGAGCATCTGATGCCTCTGGCCTCTGAGTGCCAATACTGGTATGCAGCACACCCAGACACACACCATATACTTAGTTAAAAATAATAAGTTTTTAAGAAAAAAGGAGAGGTCAGTTTACAGTCACCTTCAGAGATGTGTCCTGCCCAGATCTAGAGACCTCAAAGTAGCCCTGCCTTTTAAAGGTCCCAATTTCAGTAACCTTTTTCCCATGAGTCCTCTCTCCTATCCCCTATGCTAGGCTGGCACCATGGAGCTGACTGCTCCAGAGTGTTGGAAATGGTTCTGGACAATAAGAAGGCCTTTCTGGGCTGTTTGCTTTATTCAAAAAGTAGTTATTTTTATCTTTAATTATGTATATATGTGGGTGGTATGCATGCAAGTTATAGCGCCCACTGAGGTCAGAGAGGGCATTTGCATCCAGTCCCCTGGAGCTGAAGCTACAGATTGCAAGTTTTATGGCCTGGGTGCTGGGAACGGAACTCAGGTCCTCTGAAAGAGCAGGAGGTATTTTAATCCCCGAGCCATCTCTCCAGCTTCAAGCTAAAATTTTCACGGAGGTGGGTAAAAGGCAAATGTATCTGGTTTGAAGGTAGTGAGACCAGAGAATCCTTAGAAAGTCATCTTGTAGGGGGTAAAGCTCATGAGGCTTCAAGCCAAAAAGAACTGTAGGCAGCAAAGGAGCGCTTGTGGGGGAGGGGGCCTTTCCCAGGGAAAAGCATGACCTGCCAACCCATGGATCAGACTTCTTGCTTCCAAAGCTCTGAGAAAATACTACTTGCCCAGGCAGTGGTAAAGACACGACAGCTCCAGTTAAGTAGCAGATCTGGAGCAGGAAGCCTTTGTCACAAAGAGGAAGGGAAAGGGGGTCTAGAGAGACCGCTCAGCAGCTTAGGGCACGTTCTGCTCTTTCAGAGGACCTGAGTTCGATTCCCAGCACTTGTCCCAGCCCACACCACCTGTAACTCCAGTGCCACAGGATCTGCACTCACTGGGCACAAACTCACACAAAGATAGAATTATAATTCTAAAAATTAAAAAGGGTGGAATGAACTGCTGTCTCACACAAAAGTATCCTGGTCATATCCTGGTCTTGATTTAGGAGCACATGGAGGTTGTTTAATTTGTGCCTGCTGAGCCCAGGATGTATGAATATCCCATAGAGAAGCCTACTTTATAAGCTACTGATAATATTTCCCAAAAGAACTAAGGACTAACAAAATGGCTTAGCTGGTAAAGGCACCTGTCACGCAAGCTGACAACTTGAGTCCAGTTCCCAGAGCCTGGATTAAAATCTGTGGTAGCTCCAGTTTGTAATCCTAGCCCTCCTGCACTGGGAGGCAGAGACAGGAGAATTGACCGGAAGCCCAGCTAACCTGGAGTATGCAACATTGCAAAGACATACCATTACTTGGTAATTGTAAAAAGACCATTACCGAGGTAGAAAGTGGCCAGTTAGAGGATGTGGTGCTGTAGCATAAGGGCATTTGCAGCCAAATGTTACAACCTTGGTTTGATCTCCGGGACCCACATGGTAGAACCATCACCCCCACATTGTCCTCTGACCTCCACATGAGTACTCCGGCACCCATGCACACACGCACACATACCACTCACTAAATACAAACAAAGGGGAAGGGGGCTATGGAAATGGTTTGGTGCTTAAGATCCCTTGGAACTCTTCCAGAGGACCTGAGCTTTGTTCCAGAACCCAAGTCAAGGTGCTCACAGATGCCTGTAACTTAAGTGCATGGTGATCTGATGCCCTCTTCTGGTCTCTAGGGGTACCTGCATTCCTGTGCACATACTCTCCCTTCCCCCACACAAATCACACAAAAATAATTTTTAGGCAGAAGGTAAAAATCCACACATTCTGAGGCACAAAGATACACAGTCTCTCTCTTCTCTCTCTCTGCCCCCCCATCACATACATATACAATATGAAGTAAAAATTTCTCAGAGGACACGATCTTATACATAGAATATCCCAAGGATTTTAGCCACATGCTACTACAGCTAATAAGTGAGTTCAGAAAGTTGAAGTGTATAAGCTCAACACGTTAAAATTGGTTTTATTTCTATCCTCCAGAAATGAGCAGTGCAGGACAGGCAAGGTGGCTCAACATTTAAAGGGGATTGCCGTACAAGCTTGAGGACTGGACTTCAGTACCTGGAACCCATGTCAAAGTAGAGAGAACCGATTCTATGAAGTCGCCCTCTGCCCTCCACCCCTGTGCTGTTGGCGTACTTGTTGCCCCCACACGCGATAATACATGTTTTAGGAATTCAAACATGAAAAAAGACAATTACAGGGGATAGAGCAACAGTTCGGTAGTTAAGGTCACTGACCACTCTTGCAGAGAACCAGGGTTCGGATACCAGCACCCATATTAGGTGGTTTACAACTACCTGTAGCTCCAGCTCCAGGGCATCTGACACCTTCATTCATGTGCCAATACACACTCACAGACATGCTCATAAGTAAAAAATAAAAATATTTCTTTAAAAAAAAGCTGAAAAGATGACTCAGTGGCTAAGTGCACTTAGTGCTCTGTCTGAGGACTGGAGTCTTATTTCCAGCCCCTACACCAGTAGCTCACAAATGCTTATAACTATAGCACTAAGGGATCCAATGCCCCCTCCTAGCCCCACCAGCACCTGCACACACGTACACACACAAACATACACTTTTTTTTTTTTCCGAGACAGGTTTCTCTCTGTAGCCCTGGCTGTCCTGGAACTCCCTCTGTAGACTGCTGTCTCTGCCTGGCAGATGTGAACAGCTGTAATAGAAGGTGTGGGCACTCCCGCCCACAGTAGACCAGGCTGGCCTCTAACCCAAAGATCCACCTGCCTCTGCCTCCCAAGTGTTGGGATTAAAGGCATGTGCCACCACCACCACCCAACTCACAAAATAAATGTTAAGAGGAAAAGATGATTCCACTTATAATGTGGTGTGGTGTGGTGCTGGGTGTCTAGCCCCGCCCCACTGGTCTGGAGAGGTTGAGGCAGGAAGACAGCTTGATCTCTGGGATTTGAGACTGCCTTGGACAACACAGTCTTAAAAAACAAAACAAACAAACAAACAAAAAACAGTGGCTGGGGAGCCGGTTCAGCGGCCAAAGGCATCTTCTGTTCTTGGAGAGGATTCGAGTCTGTTTCAGCCACGTCAGGCAGCTCACAACTGCCTGTCACTACCGCTCCAAGGGCATCCAACATACTGTCTGGCTTTCCATGACACCTGCACTTCTGTACACACATCTATATATGCACACAAACACATACACACAAAGATAAATGTTTAGAAACACCTAAACCCTTAGAAATGAGTACAAAACTCATTGAGATGAAAGGAATTTGAGATAAATGGAAAGTTATTCTTGCCAGATGTGGCTCATATATATAATCCAGCACCCAGGAGGCCAAAGCAGGAGGATTATAAGTTTGAGGCCAGCCTGGGCTATACAGAGAATTCCAAGGCAGCTTGTACTAAAACAAAAACCATGCCTCAAAATAAAATGAAATAGCTGAGTGCTGCAACCTCAGCACTTAGAAGACAGAAGCGGGAGGACTGACATAAGTTCAAGGACAGCTGAGGCTCTACAGCATGTTCTAGGCCAGCCAGGGCAATATAGTGAAACCCTGTCTCAAAAAAAGAAAAAGAATAAAATATAGAAAGAAAAAAATATATCCTATGGTTCTGAGGGACTGGTGTCCAGTAAGAAGCACCTCTCAGGACTCAGAAGACCAGCAGTGTGTTTGCATGTGTGCACAATTGCACACACAAAGTTACAAGTAAGGTAAGGCAGTGGTAACTCATGCCTTTAATCCCAGCACTCAGGAGGCAGAGGCAGATTGATCTCTGTGAGTTCAAGGCCAGCCTGGCCTACAGAGTAAATTCCAGGACAGCCAGAGTTACAACAGAGAAACCCTGTTTCCAAGATGCCAAAAACAAAAACAAAAACAAAGTTACAAGTAAGACAATAAAAAAGAAGGGGAAACACACACACACACACACACACACACACACACACACACATTAGACCTGTGGGTGTCACTCAGTGGTATAGAGCCTGCCTAGCTTTCCGAGTCCCTGAGTTCACCTGCCTTACTGCATGGAACAAGCATCCCAGTTGCTTTCTTTTGCAGACATGCACAGGTAGAGTCTGAAGCTCATGGGAGACAGGTACAAGGAACCCAGAACAGCCAACAAAGGTAATCTTGTAGGAGGACGAACTTGGTAGGGGTGTGGTTCAGATGATAGATGCTAGCTTAGCTTGCAGGAGGTCCTGACTTGGATCCCTAGCACCTCCTGAAGTGTGATGGCATACATCTGCAATCCCAGCACTTGAGGGGTACAGGTAGGCACATCAGCAATTCAAGTTGTGGTCAGCTACCAGAGTGGTCTCCAGGAGACTCTGCCTCACAGAACAAAAACAAAACAGAACAAACAAACAAACAAACCCTGGAATGGTGGCTGGAGTAGTAGTTAAGAGCACTGACTGTTCTATAGATAGTGGTTCTGAGTCAATTCCCAGCAATCACACAGTGGCTCACAACCATCTGTAATGGGGACTAATGCCCTCTTCTGGCATGCAGGTGCATGCAGACAAGAGCACTTATACATAAAGAAATACAAATAAAACAAAACAAAAAATAAAACAACCCTGGAAGGACTCACCTTTAAAAAATGTAGTCCTGGATGTCCTAGGCCTCACTCTGTAGACCAGGCTGGTCTCAAACTCGCAGAGATCCACTTGCCTTTGCCTTCTGAGTGCTGGGATTAAAGGAGTGTGCACCACATCAGGCTACACCTCTTTCTCCCCTTCTCCTCCTATTCTTCTTCTTTCCTTTAACTAAAAAAAAGTTTATTAACTGGGTATGGTGGGATGCTCCTTTAATTTCAGTGCTCAGGTAGATGGGTCTCTGTGAGTTTGAGGCCACCCTGGTGTACACAGCAAGTTCCCGGCCAGCCAGACATACATTGTGAGACCTTGTCTCACACTAACAAACAAACAGGGCTGGAGAGATGGCTCAGAGATTGGGAGCGCTGGCTGTTCTTCCAGAGGACCTGCGTTCAATCCCCAACAACCACATGGCAACCCACAGCTGCTTGTAACTCCAGTTCCAGGGGATCTATGCCCTCACATAGACACATACCAATTCACATAAACTTAAAAACAAACAAGTAAACAAACAAAAAGCAAAGCAACAAACAAACAAAGATGTTTATTTCTGTGCTGTGTATGTGCCTGAGTGTGCACTATGGACACGCAGGTGCCTTTGGAAGCCTAGAAGAGGGCGTTAGAGCCAGAACTAGAGTAAAAAGAGCGTAAGTTGTGTGATGTGGGTACTGGGAACCAAACTCAAGCCCTTTGCTTGCCTGTAACCCATAAGCCGTCCCTCCATCCCCAGACTCACACTTGTTGACTCCCATTGTAATAACATACAAAGTTACAGACACTGGAGGGGTGTGGTACTGATAGAGGGATACACACAGAACAATGTGGGAAATACAGTCTAGAAACAAAACCTCATATGGGGAAAAGAATATTCTTTTTGACAAATGCTACTGGGGCAGTAATCTGAGCAGACAAAGAATAAATTCAAACTCACCTTGTGCCATGCATAGTTAAACACATATGAATGACATAAATGTAAGATTACAACCTTGGAAGCTTTCAAAAGAAAACACAGGGTGGAATTCTTTGAGATCTTGGCTAGATATTCTAGATGTACAAGTCATAAAAGGAAAAATAAGTGAACTTCATAAAAACTTAAAACCTTTCATCCCAGCCCCGGTGAGACAGAGGCAGGTAGATCTCTGAGTTCAAGGCAAGCTTGGTCTACAGAGTGAGTTCCAGGACCAGGGATACAGAGAGAAACCGTGTTTTGGAAGAGGGCAGTTTGGATAAGAGTTCTTGCTGTGCAATCATAAGGACCAGAGTTTGGAATTCTACCATCAGGTGTGTCCACCTGTGTTTGTATCTCCAGCACTGGGGAGCAGAGCCAGGTGGATCCCAAGGGGCTAGCTGGCTAACCAGCCTATTGTAAAAGGTGAGCTCAATGAGGGACTCTGTTAAAGGAATAAGGTGCAGAGTGATGAAGCAAGACTCCTACTGCCCTCCTCGGTTTCTGTAGGTACATGCATAGCCATAGCCCGTGTGCATACGTACATATCACACACACACTCGGGAAAATCTATGGATGTAGCTCAGTAGAATGCTTGTCTAACATGCATGATGTCCTGGGCTCCATCCCCAGGACTCAGGTGGCATACTTCTGTAATCCCAGCACTTGGGCGATGTATACAGGATCCCAAAGTTCAGGCTCATTTCAGCTATACCACTGAGCATAAGGCCATCCTGGGATACAATGTGTCTCAAAATTAAAACCTTCAGGTTGGGGTGGTGTAGTTCAGTGTAGGAGCTCCTAGTAAGCATGAGAGAGAAAAAAAAGCCAGGCAGATATATGATATTTGATACTTTGGCACATGCTGGCTGTCTCAACTACTTGGGAGACGGGAGGACCACCAGAGGTTAGAAATTTAAGGCTAGCCTGGGTGACATAACAAACAAATACAAACCCCAACAACAACAAACCAGGAGACTAGGCATTGTGGCCCATGTTTTGAGACCCAGCACTCCAGAGGCAGAGGCGGAGGCAGGTAGATCTTTGTGAATTCCAGGCCAGCATAGTTTATACAGCGAGCTAGCCAGGAATACATGGTGTGACCCTGTTTTGTTTTTTTTTTTTTAAAGTCAAGGATCTTACTAATGGATTTCTGTGTATTCATTCATTATGAATTGAAATTGTCCTGTTCTGGATCTGGTAGCATTAAATTCATTATTAGAATTAATTTTATGCCACGTTCTACTTTCAAAATTTGACTACAGAAACATTAAAAATTACATATGTGAACTCACCTTATATTATCAGCCATTGTAGAATGAGTAGCATTCATTTTCTTTATAAGATAAAATGCCACCAAGAAGCGTTTGCTAGAGCAAGCCTAACGCTGATGGCAGGGGTGCAGGGGGGGGGGGGGGAGAGGCGGTCCTCTTCCCCCCTGCACCTTTAGTCTCAAAGGGAGGGCGTAAGACCTCGGTGTGGTCTTTTTATCTTTTTCTCGAGCGAGAGGCTGACGCCGTTGTCACCAGATTCACAGATGATGTCTAAATATGACTAATTAAAAAAAAAAAAAGCCTGCAAACCATGGCGATTAAAAACAACGGAAAAGGGTGGGCGTTTTATGTAATTTGATGAGCATTACTATTCAGGCAGAACTCCAAAATATAGTACCTTCGGAAGGTTATTCATCGGATCCTAAATACGTTTGGTGATGACGTTTCAGTCAGTTCCTAGGATGGGCGGGGGCGTGTATGGGGCGGGGTGGGGTGGGGGGGACAGGGTCCAAAAAATGGAGTGTAAACTCCGGGGAGCCGAAACTTTGCCAAGTTCATTTTTGCATCCTTAGCACCTAGAGCCGTGTCTGGCACATAGTAGGTGCTCCCTGAAATATTCCAAATGACTTCGTGCGCCAAATGCTGTGGACGCGAGGGCGAATTTTCTGGAGGAGGAGGCGTCTCTCCATCCAGCTTTTGTCAGTCTCAAAGGAGTCTTGGGTTCCCAAAGGGTTAAAAAAAAAAAACCCACTTAATCTAGACAGAGACATGGCTTTTTTTTTTTCCTCCCGAAATCAGTGTCAAGAATGGGCTATTCTAATTCTAGGACAGAGCCAGACGTGGGCATCTGGAATGATCTACGTGCATTTAAAAAAAACAAAAACAAAAAACAAAAAGCAAAAAAAAAACCCAATCGCCACCATTTTCTCCAGGTAATTTTCCATCCCTGCCCCCACAGTCAAGAGACACAGAAAAAAAAAAAAGTACTTCTGCCATCCTGCCTGGCTGTTTAAGAAAGAGGAAGGCGCGGGCCAATGAGCGGCGCGCGGGAGGCCGGGGCGCGGCGGGGACGCCGCGGGGACCGCAGCCCCCCAAACTTTGGCAAGTTGCGGGCGGCGGCGCAGCGCGGGGCGCGGCCGCGGGAGGAGCCGCCCCTCGACGCCCGCCGCCCCTCCCGGTCCGGGCCGGGCCCAGCACCGGCTCGGCTCAAAGTTTGCGGCCGCCCCTGCGCCGCGCGCCCAATGTATGGGTGATACACTGCGGCGGCGGCAGGGTGAGGGACGGCCATATTTGCCGGCGCGGCCCGAGCCGGCGACAACAAAAAGTGCGCGGGCGCCCGGCGGGCGCTCGGACGGGCGCGGGGACGCGGGTCCGCCCGGCCCGGGCCTCGGCCTCGGCCTCGCCGCCGCCGCCGCGCTCGCGGCCTGGCCCGGCTCTGCCCGGCGCGCCCGCCGCCCGCGGGGATGTCGTACAAGCCGAACTTGACCGCGCACATGCCCGCCGCCGCCCTGAACGCCGGTGAGTGAGCGCGGGCCGCGCGCGCCGCGCCGCAAGTGCCGCCAAGTTGGGGGCTCGAGCTCCCGGCCGCGGCCCGGGTCTCCCCGAGTTGCGCGGAGCCTGAGGCGGCGAGCGAGCCGAGGGTGTTGAGGGGGGGTGTCCCGGGCCGGAGCAGCGCGGCCGCCTCAGCCGCGCCGCCGCCATGATTCCGCCGCCCGCGCCGCCAAAGTTAGCGGTGCGCCTGGCGCTCGGCGGTGCCGCGGCCGGGACCCGGGCGTGAGCGGTGGAGCGGCCGCGGATGTCGGGGAGGCGAGGGCGCGGGCGGCCCGGCGAGGAAGGCTTTTTCCTCAGCTCTTTTTTTTTTTTTTTGCTTAGGCTTTTTGGGCGGCTCGGCGAGGGCCCCTGTCGGCGGGTGACGGGAGCGGCCGGGAGGCGCGGGGCGCGGAGGGTCGGCGGAGCCGGACAGGCCGGGGCCGGGCCGCGTTCGGCGTGGTGCGCGGAGGCCGGGCGGCCGCGGGCGGTGAGGGAGCCCGGCCGGGGTCGCGGGCGGCGTGAGGGCAGGGGCCGCGGCCTGGGCGCGGGAGCGGCTCCAGGTTCCCCCCTCCCTGATCCTTGGGAGAACCCTGAGGAAGAAGTTGAAGTGCTGGGGCCTCGTGGGTCCTGCGGGCGACGTGCCGGGGCACGCGGGTCCCGAGGGTCCCTATCGCGGAGTCTCCACGTGGGTGTGCGCCCCAAGGGCCGAGCGCAGGAACCCTGGGGACCTGGTCTCCCTTCCCTGCTGTGTCTGGGCGCCGCCGGGAAACTCCTGCAAAGTTCCCGGGCAGCTTTCGGCAGTGCTCAGGGGCTTGCCCCGGACCCGGACGGGACAGACCCGGGAAAGGTGTGTGAAACAGGCATTCCTCTCCAGGAAGCCCCCCTAGACATTTGGCTGGGAACAGACTACCCCAAAACAGATGCGAGGTGGAGGAACTGGAGGGCGAAGGCCTTCTGGGGGCCTTGGGGGTCACTGTGTGTCAAATATACCACCCCTGCTGGCACTTCCAAGTTGGGGGTCTCGTGCCCGAATGTTGATTCCAGAACTCCAGAGATCCCCAAAGAGACCTCGAAAAGCCCTGGACGGGTGTTTTAAACTTCTTGGTCACTGACTGAATCTTTGGGGTCTGGAAAAGGTTGAGATTTAGGGTGCTAACTTGAGATCTCGAGTTGAAACGCTCACACGTGGGCACAGAGCCCCCCAAGAGCATGCAGCCATCGCTGTACCACCTCAAATGGCATCATCCCCTTTGGGTGCCAGGCTTCGTTGGCAGGTAGGAATTTTTGCCTCTCAGCCTTGGTCAGTGTCTAGGACGGGGGGGGGCAGGGGATTGCGTCGCCAGCTTGTGGGAGGCTCAATCTGCGATAGTTGCCACAGGGTCTCAAATCGGGACCTTTTGGGGTGTGGGTCACAGTGTCAGGCAGCCCCTGGGACTCTAAAGCCCTGTTTTGGGCTTGCTAGCACCTGTATTCAGCTCTAGTTCTTTTTCCAGTGGGGAATGCCAGGAGGCGTGCCGGGGTCTCCAGGTGCCAGGCATTTTGGTGGGGGCCCGCCCGACTGCCGGTATTACTTCTTTGCAAAAATCCCCGTTTTCCCCTGCCATCTGCATCCAAGATGGACTCTCACAGTGGCTCCTCTGCCTTCCCTGTCATCATCCCTCACGCCCTCCAGCCCTGCCTCCTGCTCACGAGTTGCCAAGCTGCGGCCTGGCCGGCGGTGGCAGTGGCGGAGTTAGACAAAGCCCCCGCCTCCCCCGCCCACGTTCTCCCCCTCGTCCCCCCACCCCTCGCGCCCCAAGTGGCGGGAAGGCCGCCAGCTCCCCAGGCCCAGGCCGCTCTTTGTCTGGCGTGGGGGCGGGGAGCTGCGCCTGGCCCCAGGAGCTTCCTGGCCTCTGCCAAGCCCTCCCGGCTCTCTGCACACTGCGCTCATTGTCTGTGATGCTCACACCGGCTGTGCTGACGTGGAGCCGCCTCCCTGGCCTCCCTCAGCCCAGGTGCCCGTGTCTTCGGGAAGGAGAGGGCATGAGTGGCACGGAGGGCCCTTCCACCACGACTCCCCATGGGGGGCAGACACCTTCACCAACACTGAGTCAGTCAGGTTTATCTCCATTCCTTCAGGCTGATGGGAAACTAGGCTCTGAGGTATTGCTTGAGGTCCTCCACCGTTTTGGGGTATTTCTCATTCCTTCTCTATCCCCACTCCCCACGCCGCCAAAATGTGGGCTAACTCATCTATTGGGGAGCATTGGCCTCAAACAGATGGAGAAACAGGCCTGGAAGGGCCTTGAAAGAAGTCCCACACCCAGTTATGGCACTGCTGGGACAGACCCCCAAGTCCAGGAGAGAAGATGTGACAGGGAGGTGAGAAATAGTGGAGATTTGGGGAGCACAGGAGGTGGCCCCGGGTCTGGAGGGATGGCCAGTCTCCCTTCCAGCGGTGCTGGCCTCTTCTGAAGGCATCAGGTGCTCTGTCCTGGCACATCACCCGGCCAGCATTTAGCTCCCAGCCCTTCTGAGCCCAGAAAGAACCTGACAACCTGTAGTGGCAGGATTGGAACCCACCTCCAGATCTGTAGAGGAGCCATCTCTGAAGGCTTGGGAAATGGGTTTGGACATGGTGGTGAGGAACTAAGGCTGCTCAAGTTGGGTGGCGTGTCCCTAGTGTGCTTTTCACAGGAACCACATCCACACTTGGTGCCTAAACTTGGGTGTACACCCCATATCTAGGAAGATTTTCCAGTGCAGTGCCCGCTCTTGGACAGAGAGACAAGAGTTGGAGTTGCCTGCTTGCTGCTTAGCTATGGCTGTGCAGTGTGGCTCACCCTGCAGCCAGGCCATGGGATTCACAGCTCCTCCCAGCTCCAGCAAACCCAGCTCCTGAACTTCCTTCCTCCTCCTGCCCCTCCCCTCGCCCACACCAAGTGAGCAGCTGGTGACTTGGCCAGCCTGGCACCAGCTGTCCATCCCCGGGGCCAAGTCTGCAGAGCCCGCTGTGTGCGTGAGAGACAGTTTGGCTCTGGGGGCGGTGGTCGGGCAGCTGCCGAGGAGGACTAGGTAAATTCTCCATGGTTACTGCTGTTTGTAATTCGAAGGACATCCTTTACCCGCCTAATGGCCACTTGGTTGCCATTATGGGTGTGCATGTTCCAGCCAGGGGCCTCTTCATTCCACATCCAGGAGATGACATTCTGGGCTGGGCTCAGGGTCCTGCTTTGTTCTGACTGCTGCACCTGGATAGTGTTCTCAAGTGCTAGGTTCCATATATGGGGTCTTAAGTCCCTCTTTTTGGAGTACAGAGCCGTGTGTGTGTGTGTGTGTGTGTGTGTGTGTGTGTGTGTGTGTTTTGCGTCGTGTAGTGTAGACAGTCAGGAGTTCTGTATTTAGAGAAGGGATGAGAAGCCCAAAGGGGTTGAAGGGGTTGAAGGACTTGTCTGAGGCACAAAGACTGTTCTCCAGAGCCTTGCTTTGTGTGCATGCAGTGATGCAGTGCACCTGTCACTCACTGGGGTCTGTGCCTTGATGCCTTTGCAGGTTGTTCTTGCTGTATTTGTCCAGCAAAGGTGGGTGCACAGGAGTACAAAGGTGGCTGTGTGTGTAAGACACTGGCCCTGGGTTAGACCAACCTTGGTAGTGGGCAGTCATAGGATGTAGCTCTAGTTCTCAGCCTCTAGTGAGTGGGAACAGGGATGGAGTCAGCAAGGATTAGGCTGGACAACAGCTCAGCTTCAATTTCAGTAGTGGTCTTTCTCTTTTGGAGTCATGTGGGTGGGCTAGGGTGGGCTGTGTTTTGAGGTACCAGGTGTGTGTGGGGTGGCTGCCCTTTATGCACGTTTTCATGTACCTAGGTTGGTGTCTGTGCCATGACCGTTGGAGGTTGAGCTCATGTCTCTGTCCTATAAAACAAGTTCACAGGTTGGGGGACTGGGCGAGGGACAGTTGCAGTCCCCAGTGCTCTTTGGATAGCCATTCAAGGCTGGGAGACCTCTAACTTTCCCTCTTCCTTGCAGGAAGTGTCCACTCACCTTCGACTAGCATGGCGACGTCTTCCCAATATCGCCAGCTGCTGAGTGACTACGGGCCACCATCGCTAGGCTACACCCAGGTATGGCAGTGTGGATGACGGGAGCCTTGGACAGCTGGAGCACTAAAGGGATGAGGACCACTGCTGGTAGAAGGGATTGAGGGGACAAAGCAGGACCAGAGCAGTCTCCCACGTTCTCCTGCATCTCCTGTTAGTCGTGGCTGACGCTTGGCTCCCTTCTCATTTGAGGGATCAGAAAGAAGGGGCAACTGGGAGTGTTTCAGGGGGATGTGAGGGGACACTGGAAAGGGCCAGTAGTCACTGAGCTGTTGAGGCCTGCTGAATGTCTCTGGGTTGCTTTGCTTGTTTCTTGGGAAAGGCCCAACTTCTGTTGGACCTCTACTCTGTGACAGAGGAGTTAGGGACAGCATATTTGGAGCTGATGGTTATTAGTGTGGCCCCAGGTCATCTGCTCGGTTTATAACTGGGTCTGTCCTTTATGAGACCATGACCCTCTTGGAGACCCAGATCTCTTATCAATCAATACATAGCAGTGACCCCAGGGTTATGGTCAGGAGGCAACTGGGTGCTACTGTTTCTTGAGTGGACTCTGCAGGGGACATGCTATACCTAGGAATGTTTCTTGCATCCCTGGTTGCCAACAGGAAGATTCTATGGACCAAACCCCAGCCAGTGTTCCGGGGTTGCCATGGAGGTCGCTCCTTAGTCCCTAGCTAAGGAGGCTGTGCACAACTTCCAGCCATGCCCCGGCAGCCTATCCTATCTCAAGAGGAGAAGGAGGCACGAGCCCGCGAGCGGGACAGGCTGAAGAAGCGGAGGCGGCGAGAGGACGGGCTGAGGCGCAGCTTGGAGCGGCAGCGTAATGCCTTGGCCATGCGGCGCCGGCGCTGGGAGAAAAGGGAGGCCAGGAGGCAGATGTGCCAGGAGGCTGAGCTCCAAGGCCTGACCTGCAGGCCAGGTGGCCAGGCTTGGGAGTGGAAACAGCAGAGGCGAGAGGAGCAGGCCAAAGCCCGGGACAGGGAGCTGGCCACCATGGTCCAGCTGCGGCAGGAGGAGGAGAGGCCTGAGCCAGGGCCCACACTGATCTGGGTGCTTGCTTGGGGCATAGTCTGGAGACAGGCTGTCTGTGGGGAGGATGGTGTGTTTGATAAAGTTTTAGCCCTATCCTGGGTCCTTCGCTATTGTTTGAGGTCCTCTGGGATAACCTGTTTCTCACTCATTGTGGACACCCAGGAGGCACCCCTCTCTGCCTCATGGATCCAGCTGTTTCCAGTGACTTGTCTCTTTGGTAGCCAGATTTTTTTTCCTGTGTGGATGGTAAAGTGGCTTTCTGGATGGAGACTTGCATGTTTTCTGAGTCAGAGACAGAGGGTGAGGGCCTGTTGCCCTATTCTAGAGTTGTACCTATGGGGCATGCTCCAGCTGAGGCAGCCTTGGGATTCCCTAGGTCACTTTGTCTCTACCCATGTGTAGCTGGGGGGAGGGGGGGTGTCAGTCCATTCAAACCCTTGTTTTCTGGTCCTAGGGAACTGGAAACAGCCAGGTGCCTCAGAGTAAATATGCAGAGCTGCTGGCCATCATTGAAGAGTTGGGGAAAGAGATCAGACCCACCTATGCAGGGAGCAAGAGCGCCATGGAGAGACTAAAACGAGGTAATTCAGGGACATGGTTAGGGGACTCAAGGTTGCCCATCACTGTTGAAGGACTTTCTGAAGCCTAGCATGCTGGAGAAGTACCTATAGTCCCAGCTACTTGGGAGGCTGAGGCAAGAGGATGATTGAGCCCAGGAAGTAGAGGCTGAGATTTCCCAGGGGAAACACTGGAGATGGTCAGGGAAAGGTCCCTTGACCCATGGGTTGGTGCTACTGATACTTGTGCTGTTGCAGCTGTTGGGGCCACTGTAGGTGCAGCAGTTGGATATGGTGGGGAGGGGTTCTGAGACAGGCAGCTTCCCAGTGAGATCTCCTCACTCTTGTACCTCATCAGAGAGGCTCTACTGGCCTAGTGGAATTCTTGTATGCATGAAGTTCTCTCCTGTCTGTGCTCCTGTGGGGCCACACTATAGGCTCCTTGGCAGCTGTGGCTGAAGAGGATACTGACTGGGTGGCCTTGGAATTAGGGTTCCTTGTTGTGTGTACTGCCCACCACTGTTGTGTCTTTAGTGTGGCCTGTCCTCTGGTCTGGGTAGGACAGCATCTTGAGATTTCCTTTTTTGGTTTTTTTTTTTTTTTTTAATTGTGGGAAAATATATAAATTTTTTTTGTTTTGTTTTGTTTTTTGAGAATAAGATCCACCTGCCTCTGCCTCCTGAGTGCTGGGATTAAAGGCATGCACCACCAATGCCCAATACTTACATTTTAACAATTGAAGTAACCTTTTATCTTACAAAAATTGAAACTCATTGCTCATTAAATCAAACTGCCCCCACCTCGAGATTCTTTAATGGCTGAAAGGGATGTCACAGAAAGCAACGGTCCAGGGTTTTAGGTATGAAGGATGCCAAGCAGTGTGCTACCTCATGACAAAGTCGCTGAGGGAAGAGGAGTTCTATTTTAGAAGTTGTGAGAGGAGCCAGGGTTCTGGGTTCATTCATGACCAGGAAGGACTTGGTGTAAAACCATTACAGAATGAACCTGGGAGAGAATGAAGATGGTCTGGATCCATAGGTCCCTAATCTGTGGCAGAAGGCTGCACTGAAGTCACACTGCACTGGCAGCCATAGCCAGGCCAACTGAGTGACAGGCTGTAGCTGAGAGCCAGACTTTTCCTGGGTTCATGGAACCTCTGTGAAGGTGACTGAAGCTAGACTGGGTACAAATGGGGACAGGACTGGAGACAGCAATTGGCAGAATGAGAGATGGGATTCCTGGTGGCATTGATACTGCTACTTCCATGGCAAAAGGACATGAGAGAGTGTTGGGAACTGGAGAGCTGGTTCCACAGATAGGAATTCTTGGGAAGATGCTAACCTGTGAGATCTAGGATTGAATTATATATGGATGTACCAAGTGGCCACTGAGGATACATCCTGGGGGAGCTGCTGGCCCTACAAGAATGAGGAAGACTCCGTGCAGCCAGCTACTGAGCCTATGCAAGCACGATATACCAGTGTGAAGAGATTGAAGGCTATTTTCAAACCCTTAACAGTCCTGAGTCTGCTTTAGAGTACTAGGGTCATGGGTCTGAGCCACCATACCTGGGCATAGCATTGTAGTTTTTAAAGAAGGAGAGCTGTATGTTGCTGGCCTTGATCAATGATCTTACCCCATCAGCCTCCTGAGCTGCCTAGCTAGCCTTTCCAGGTGTTTGGTTGTAGACAAAGATTTCATGACTGGGGTTTAACCATCAGGTCTTCTTCCTGCTCTGTGAATGGGCTGATGCCCGTCTCTGCTTCTCTTGCAGGCATCATTCATGCTCGAAGCCTGGTTCGGGAGTGCTTGGCTGAAACGGAACGTAATGCCAGGTCCTAGCTACTGGCCATTCTGAAGGCCCATCTCGCTACCCTATGGAGATGAGACGCTTTGTTCAAAATGGCAGTAGTTTTTCTGCCACGTTCATTAAACTCTGAACCCACACTCAAAAGATTAGGAAGACATTTTGCAGTTACTGACGATGTGCATTTTAAGTAGTTAGGAATGACCCAGCTCTTTTTTTCTTTCCAAGCATTGATGAAAGATGTTTGTGAAGCAACTTTACAGCAAGCTATTGTTTGCCCCCAAATACCAGTGTTCCCTTTAATCTCCCTTTGGATACATTGCCATTTGCATCACCCTAACTGACTTCTTTTCCATGAGCTCACCTGCCTCTGAGGACTTGAGTGCAAACCACAGCACGTTTGCTTAGTAGCTGGCCTGCCTGTGTACGGTGTAGACCCTGCTTCACAGAGCTACTCTGCTTAAGCATTTGCATGACTGAGTGCTTTGAAGTCAATCTTAAAAATGCACAAGTTATAAATACTGAAGAAAGAGCAATCTGTCCAACCTACCAAGCATCCTGCAAATGTCCATCCTGAGACTGTAATCTCAGTTCTGTGTTTACTGTGAGCCAATCACAACATCTGGAAGACAATGACTGAAACTGTTGCATCTTTGTATTTATTACTTGATGTAATAAAGCTTATTTTCATTAACAGTTTGTATTAAGATGTGGGATCTTTGGGGTCTTAAGTGCTTGTCTTCTTTAGGGGAGGACAGAGTCTTGCTAATTATAGTGACGATGGCCTTGAACTCACTAATCCTTGTCTTGGTTTCCCTTGTGCTGGGGTCACTGTTGAAGCTCCTGAGGGCGTGCTTACAGATATCTGCTAAGGGCATTTCCTTTCTGGCCCAGAGGAATCTTATGTGATGATACCAGTAGTACAGCTGACTGCAAAGTGTGTGTTTAAATCTCAAGGATAACAGGAAACTGAACTGTGGAATTCGAGCGTATGCTGTGATGAGTGCAGCAGCCTGACTGGCCTGGTGAACTGCTACTTGCTCCCCCACCATTCAGCAGGTAGGTGCTCCAAGGATCTACTTTTGCTGGGCACTGTGGCTCACTCCTGTAATTCCAGAACTTGGGAGGCCGAGGTAGGAAGACTACATACGTAGTGCCAGCCAGGGCTACATAGGGAGACATTGCCACCAAAAGGGGGGGGGGGAAGCAGTATTTTTCATAATGTGGTATGCTCTGGAGCTGAGGAAAGCGAGTTGTGCTTGGATGTAACTGAGTTCCCGTGGTCTCCATAGTACTTACCCGGGCATGGGAGTTTTTGCTGTGTGAAAACTGACCCTGTACCAGACTTTGCTCTGGTCTGCATGAAGACAAGTATCAGATGTGCAGTCAGTGTTGCAGGTGAGAAGAGCCTAGTCACAAAGGATTCGCATGCTGGCGGAGGGAGCCCTGTGCTTCCCTGAATCTCCATGGCAGAAAAAAAAAGCTGCTCCACTGGGCTTCACCTCAGTATTTCCTTATCTGTAGATCTTTTTCCCCATGAGACAGGGTTGCATTATATAGACCAGGCTGGCTTTGAACTCACAGAGATGAGGTCTGCCTTTGTCCCCCAACAGTTGGCATTAAAAGTTTGTGCCACCTGTGTAGTTCTAACAGGGAAAGCTATTAACTATGGTTTAAACAAATGAAAAACCATTTGTAGCTTTGTGTGGTGGTGTATACCAGTAATCCTCGAAATTGGGGAGCCAGAGGTGGAACGATCAGGAGTTTAAGGTTAGCCTGGGCTACATGAGGCTTTATCTCCAAAACCAAAAAGACGATAAGGTCTACTGGGTGATGATGGAAATATAAATCAGGTTCTGGGACTGCATCTCTAAAAAATCTGCTTGCTCATGTACAGGGAATGAGTTTTCCAGATGCTTGGCAAGTTCCATTTCTGTTGCTGTGATAAAATACCCTAGCAGAAAGCAACATAGGGAAGAAAGGAATTTATTTAGTTTACAATTTTTAGTTATAACATCATTTTGGGGACGTCAAGGCAGAAACTCAAACAGCTAGTTACATCACATTTACAGTCAAGAGCAGAGAGAATAAAAGCACTGTTGCTCTTTATATTTCTGTTTAGGGAATGATGCTGCCCACAATGGGCTAGGTCTTCCTACAATTCCCACAGACATGCCTACAAGGCAACCTAGATAATTTCTCATTAAGAACCTTCCCTGGTGATTCTAGGTTGTCTGTGTGAATGGCTGTTAAAACTAGTTAGCACAGTAGGTAACTTAGTAACATTTCATTGTCATTTCTCTTTACCAGTAGGTAACGATAAATGATATCTTAAGACAGCTCAGCAGTTGACAAGATACTATTAAATGCTATTATTTGACTCAACTTACCATAAAAAGGGTTTAACTAATATCAGTACTTTTAAAAATTGTTTTTATCTTAACCTTTTATTTGCTTATTTCTGTGTGTGATGAGTGTGGACACACGTCCTAGTGTATGTCAGGAGATCAGAGGACATCTTGAGTCAGTTCTGACCTTCCACCCTTGGATTTTGAGGATCAAATTCAGGCTGTCAGACTTGTGTGACAAGTGATTCTCCTCACTGAACTACTTTGTGAGTCATCCCTCTTCCCCACCTTTTTGGGATAACATTGTATTCCTAGGAGTAGTGGTACCCACATGTAATCCCAACATCTGGGATGAGACAGGATGAGCCCCACAAATTGGAGGCCAGCCTGGGCTATGAAAGACTTTGTCACAAAAACAGACATGGTGCATAAACTCTGCATAATCCTGGAACTTGGGAGGGGAACAGAAAGATCAGGAATTCAAAATCATCCTTGACTCCATATTGAGTTCAAAGCCAGCACAGGTCACATGAGAGCCTCCTTCAAAACCAAACAAGCACAAAAGGCAGTATTTTGTAACTACTGCCAAAGTCAAGAACTCTGCCAGATATCCACGAAAAGTGACAGTCCCAGTTTCCCCCAATCTAGCCACTGCCCTTTTACAGTAATGGCCTTTTGTGTGTTGTACAGTATCATTCTTTACACTTTTCTTACATTTATCTACTGTGTGTGCACACAAGTGGCACTGTGTGTGGGGGTCAGGTGTGGCAGCAAGTGTCTGGCGGGTCTTCTCCCCACCCCTATGGTTTTATTCTTGGAAATGTGTATCATTATTTGCTGTAGTCAATCATTGATAATTTTGATGCCTAAGGCTCAGTGGT
Source organism: Cricetomys ansorgei (assembly GCA_026225945.1). Classification (NCBI taxonomy): domain Eukaryota; kingdom Metazoa; phylum Chordata; class Mammalia; order Rodentia; family Nesomyidae; genus Cricetomys; species Cricetomys ansorgei. The sequence continues at coordinate 10,150,627 of JAMJFZ010001012.1, forward strand.
TCTAAGTGCATATTGCTCCTGAGGAGGACCCAGCACTCAGATCAAGCAGCTCATAACCTCCCGTACCTCCAAACTCTAGGAGGATCTGAAACCTCTGGCCTCAGTGTGTGTCTGTCATCATATGCACATGACTCACACTCCACATACATACATAATTAAAGAAAATCTACAACTTGGTACTTTTTTTTCCCCCTTGAGACAGGGTTATTCTGTGTAGTCCTGGCTGTCTTGAAACTTCCTTTGTAAACCAGGCTGGCCTCACACTCAAGAGATTCACCTGCCTCTGCCTCACGAGTACTGGGATTAAAGGCAGGCGTCACCACTGCCTGGCTAAACTTTGTTCTTTTAAGTCCATCAGAGTGATACTTATAAAGGGTTTTTAAATTATTTATTTATATGTGTGTGGGTGTATGTGACTGGAGGCCAGAGAGGGCACTGGATCTGAAGCTGAAGTTACAGGCGGTTGGTTGTAACAGGTACTGGCAACTGTACTTGAGTCTCCTGCAAGAACAGCAAGCCCTTTTAGTTACCTCTGAAGCTCCTACTTTGTATTTTTGAGACAGTCTTAACATGTAGGAAAGGCTGCCACACAACAATAGATGAGGTTGTTTTGAATGTTGGAGCAGTCCTCCTGCCTTCGCTCTCAAGTGCTGAGAGTGCAGGCACATACCACCATGCCCATTCCAGAATACTTTCTTTAGAAGATGCTTTGACCCTGGTGCCAGCATTGCCACCATCAGCCCTGGAAACCTCCCGGCACACCATCAGCACCAGTCCTTTTCTCGGTGACATTTTGACTTGCTTCCCATTGTTCTTTCAGTAACTTCTTCTTTGCTAGAGTCTCCTTCGCTCTTTTCTTTCTCTCTTGCTTTTTCCTCTCAGCCTCGAGCTTCTCTTTGTGAACAGGGCTGTTTATACCATTGTAGAAAATATCCACTTTCTCCTGGAGGATTTTCCGAGCTAGCTTTCTGTTTTGATCCACAGATCGTGTTTGGTGGCACTGCAAGAGATCATGGTCAGGAATGTGTCAGGAGATGGATAGGACCCCGGAGGCTTAGTCCCTCAATCCCCCCATTCCCTTCACAGAGGGAAAGGCCAGGAGGGCAAAGCCAGGAGCCCCTGTGAGTCAGTGACAGCCAAGACCAGAGCCTTCCTGCATGTGGCCTGTGGTCTCAGCAGCACACACTAGTTGTGCCGTGGGACTCCCATATAATTGAATAATTACAAATGTGTTTTTTTGGGGTCATGCATGGAGGCAGAGACAAGTAGATCTTTGAATCTGAGGGTGGTCTGGTCTACATAGTGATACCCTGTCTTTAAAAAATAAAGATTTATTACTTAGAAGCAACAATAGCTTAAAAATACATATTAACTTATTTTATGTGTATGTATGTTTAGCTTGTTTGTGTACCAGGTTTGTGCCTTGGGCCGATGGAGGCCAGAAGAAGGTGTCGGGTCTCTTGAGACCGGAATTACAGCCAGTTGTGACCCATGTGGGTACTGGGAATCAAACCTGGGTCTTCTGGAAGAGCAGCCAATGCTCTTAACCACTGAACCATCTCTCCAGCCCCAGCTATAGCTTTGAACTAATTTAAGCAATTCCAAATTATGGAATCATTGACTGGAGTCTAGCTTATGATTAGGGAACAACCTCTGTGCAAAATTCATGTCATTCACAAGTGTGGGTCCATCTGGAGGACCAGGATGCATCTTCACTAAGAGCTTAGCTCAACACTGAGTATGTGGAACTGATGGAGGTGAGGGCCTCACAAAGTTGATGGCAGAGGAAATGCTGTGGCATGAGAGAGAGAATTCCAAAAGGAATATGAAGCTAATGGCAGGTTCAACAAAAGTTGCTTTTGGAATTTTGTGATGAGATTCTTGAGGAAAAGAAAAGCAACAGAGGGTTTTAACTTATGTCTTCTTTGCTCAAAAAACTTGCTATGAAGCAGCTACTGCGAATCTGAACTCTGGCTTTGGAAGGACTGTGGGCAAGTTCCTTGTCTGTCTCAGGCAATGAGCACGTGCTTACAGTACTCAAAGAGTTAATGTACAATGGCTCAAAAGATGCTCGCCCCCTAGTGGTGAAGTATCTGCCGTTAGGTTGGCTGTACCTGGGCTCTGCCTTCATGCTCCCTCAAGGCTATGTGTGTTGCTCTGGGGCCCTCTAGTGATGTGGATGTGCATGTGGCTGGCTGGCAGCTCTACTGGCCTGGCTCCTATTTCAGAGGCAATGGGTCTGCTAGAACACTGGGCTAAAAATCACCTGGTGACTTCCTACCTGTGCAATTCGTTGAGACCTGGTGCTGCCCTTGTTCAGAGACTGCCTTTAAGGAAGACTCACACTGGCAGCTGTGCAGAGCACTTTTGTCTTCTGAGGGTCTATGTGCTTTGCCTTCCACCTCCACCTCAGTCTTTCTTGGGAAAGGCATGTGTTAGAGACATTTGCCAAAACAGGGCAGAGGGACATGCAGGAGACAGCCCCACCAGCTGAGGACTGAAATAGCTAGCCAGCAGCATAGGTCCATCAGTTCCATGCTGCAGACCAGGGATGGCTTTGGGAGCCGCAGGCTGACTGACAGCCTTAGCCGTAGCTTCACTTGCTGGTGACACACAGAGCTAGAGTCAAGGACAGCAGTGAAGCTCTGGCTCCATAAGACCCTGGTACCAGGCTCCTGAGACTGGGCAGGAGATTCACCGCCAGAGAAATGGCTCAGCTTGGGCACACCTGCAGTGCCCTGATTATACTGGGTTGACAGAGTGTGCCAGTGCCAGAATGGGCGTGCCCCTTGGCTGCAACCTGCTGTGACTGCAGACCTGGACCCCCCCTCCCCAACTACCCGGCTCCACAGGCACTCTCTACCTTGACCACAATGCCAGAGGGCACATGTTTGAGTACTACACAGTTGCTGGTTTTGTTGGTGGCCTGGCCGCCTGGACCATGTCCTTTCACAAACTGTTCTTCAAGTTCACTTTCATTCAGGGGAAGCAGAGCAGGGTAGTCCTTCCTGCCTGCCACCTGCACTGCAGTGGCAGCCACTCCTGGGAAGAGCAATGCTGGCTTCTCCTGAAGCCTGAGTCCCCAACTCCCCAAGCAAATCCTGATCATTGGTGCAGGGAGACGGAGCAAAGCCCAGGCACTCATTGAGGACACGGCTCGGTGTAGCAGAACCTGGGATGGAGAAATGATGAGGCTGCCTTTTAATTTTGCTCTCAAGATGACACCCTGGCTTCAAACACAGCTTTTCATACAATCTCAGTGATGGTCCTTCATGCCCAGGGCATGTAGGAGACTAGCAAAGGCAGGTGACTCAGCAAGGTACACCTCTCTAGCCTGGAGTTGCCAGAGTTCTGTCTATGTCCTGTCAGCTAATTTACACCCCCTCTCCCCTTTCTGCCTACAGCATCCAGTATTCCCAGGCAGTTGACCGTCTAAGTACCAACCAGGCCCGGCCCTGCTTATCTTCTGAGATGAGACGAGATCAGGCGTGTGCTGGGGGTAGACTACACATTTTCTTATAACACACCAAAAATACCTTCAGAGCACCCAGAGGTGCTGTCTCCTCAGAAGGAGAGTGTGAAATTTAAAGGAGCAGGGCTGCGACTTGATAAGGACATATTAAAGAGCACATCGAGGAAGAATTAGGACCTGAGTCAAGGGACGGTATTTAAATGTGAAATCTACATTTCTGCAAGGATGACAGTAGGAGTCTCTCTTACAGCTGAGCTTAAAGTCTGACACAGTAAACTTCATTATCAGTCAGTGTCCTGACTGCTGTTTTGTATCGCTGGCAGTTTCATGGATTTGAATGGGAACATTTGTTCCCTGGGATGCACGGCCAATGATGTTATCCAACTGGTCGTCTTGTTACCAAATCAAGCAGTTTCTACTAAGGCGCCTGTTAGGCTTACGCACCACAAAGGACATGTGAGTGCTATTAAAACAACAGAGCTGGGCTTGTGAGCTAGCCGGGGAAGACACTCAAGACTACATAGGGTTGAGAACCCAGGCATGTTCAACCCATCCTTAACAAGTTACATCCCCCAGGAAAGTCTTCTTAAACAATGAAGGATTTAAATAAAGCTGGGTGTGGTCACCCATGCTAGTTATCTGAGCACTCAGGAGGCTGAGGCAGGAGGATTGCCAAGAGTTCGGGATCATTCCAGGTTCTAAGACCCTGTCTAAAAATCTAAAAATATTTAACTGACTCAAGATACAACATAACGTTGAAATCACTTAGCTGACGAATGAGTTGGACAGGGAATAATAGCTACTAGGACATGGTCAATCCGACAGGCCTTTGAGGTTTTCAAGGGGTCAAAGGTAAAATGATCCGATAGGTCTCCTTGTGAAAGAGAGGCAAGTCACAAGTCAGGCCCGTTTCAATAATTGGAAAATTTGTGAACTTGCTTTTCTCCACCCAGCTCACAGGATAGAGAAGATCAGAGAAAAATGTATTCTGGGGGTGGTTTGCTAATGACTCTTGAGGCTTGGGACCACATTTTACTAAACAGTGTGTAGCCTGGTAGCTTCAGGAGCACAGCTGTACTTGTGGAGTGCGCCTCTGCTGCACGGGGTGCTCCCTCGAGGCTCTCGATGGCAGCCAAAGCCTGGTGACGTAGACTGCTGGCAGCTGGCCTGTGGCACAGGGAGGCGCTAGCTCCTAGACGATTAGACGAGACCTCCTGGACAGAACTGCCCGAGTCTTCGTTCATCCTGCTTATTACCTCTACCCCACCACGACAGAGAACGCCTGCTGTGTCTACCCGGGCGAGCATAGGGGAAGACCCAAGAGGGAGACACACTGTTAGCTAGATGCGCTTTTTGTTGCTTTATTAAATATTAAATAAATATTAATACATTAAATATTAAATAAAATTTTAAAATAAGCAAGATGCTTAAATTAAGCTTATTTTAATTATTTTATTTAATTAGACAGGGTCTCTATTATGTTGCTCTGGCTGTTCTGGAACTTGCTATGAACACCAAACTGGCCTTGAGCTCACAGAGATCTCCCTACCTCTGCCTCCTGAGTGCTAGGATTAAAGGCTTGTGCCACCACCACCCAGATATTTTTTCATTTTTAATTTTATGTATTTGGTGTTTTGCCTTCATGTATGTATGTGCATCATGTTTGCGCCTGGTGCCCACGGAGGCCAAAAGGTGTCAGATCCCGATACTGGAGTGACAGACAGTAGTGAACCACCATATGGGTGCTGGGAGCTGAACCTAGGTCTTCTGCAAGAGCAGAGAATGCTCTTAGCAACTGAGCCAACTCTCCAGCCCCTACTTAATTTTTTTTCTTTTTCCTCCCTCCCTTCCTTCCTTTCTTCTCTCTCTCTTACAGGATTTTAGGCTGGACCTGACTTTTTCACCACGTGCCCCGCCACCCCTGCTTCCACCTCCTGAGTTCTGGGAGTCCAGGTGTACATCACCATGCCCAGTTTCTGCTTATTTCTTCCTGTATTATTTTGAGGCAGGTTTTCATATGCAGTCCTGGCAGGCCTGGAACTCTATGCAGACCTAGGATTAAAGGTGTGAGCACCACATCCCACCTTCCTGTTGGTTTAATCGCACCCTTCTGAGTAGCCAGGAGAGTTGGTAACTGCGATGACTCCAGGCATCTTTAGTTTTCTATGGGAAATGAATACTTATAACAGTCTTCTCAGGTCCTATGCTACTGCTCGTTTTCAAATCTATGCCTGACAGTGTGGTCTGAACCCAGAGCATGGTCTAAACCCAAGTCTTCGTTTTGTGACATTCAGTGTGTCCTGCCAGTACTGATGGTGGCCTTAAGACAACAGTGGAAGGTGCTCCTGTGGAGGGTGTATGTTCAAAATCCACAGTTATGAAAATGGTACTTTAAAAACTAATTTTTTTAGGAGAGGAGGCTGGAGAGATGGCTCAGTGTTAAGAGTGCACGTTGCTCCTACAGAGGACATGAATTCAGTTCCCAGCACCCACACTGGGTGGCTCCTAATCCCTCTAGTTCCAGGGGACTGTGCACTTGCCTGGCCTCTGATGGCACTCTACACACAATAAATAAACAAATAGTGGGTTTTGGGCTGGTGAGCTAGCTTAGTAGGAAAGGTGCTTACCACCAAGTGTGATGATCTGCGTTTGGTTCTTGGGACCTTGGTAGAAACTGATTTCTGAAGCCCTCTGGCCTTCACATGAGTACTGTGGAACACACACAATTTTTTTTTTTAAAGCACTAATAAAAATACTGGTTTTGTTCAATGGGTGTGAAATATTTTAGAATTACCCTTAAGAAAACAAGTGTTAAAATGTGGTGGCTCCACCCCTGTAATCCAAGAATTTGGGAGGCAGAGGCAGAAGGATCTGAGTTCGAGGCTAAGCTGGGAGCCATAAGATTCTGTCTCAAAACAAAGGCAGGTAAGATGGCTCAGTGGATAAGGATGCTTGCCACCAAATCTGATGGCCTGAGTTCAGTCCCAGGAACCTTCAAGATGGAAGAGAACTAGCTCTCAAAACTTGTCTTCTAACCTCCAGTTATGTGCTCTGGCATGCACCTCTTCCCTGACAAACTAAATAAAATGTAACCCCAAATAAACAAAAAGGAAAATATAACGAACCCAGACACTCTGATCAGGCTACCTTCTTAATGTCCAAACAGAACAAAATTCCTTTGTGTAGCAGAATTCCCTTCAAGTCCCTGGGGTGGACACCATGAATATGAGCCCAGGGTCTCTCCTGGGTGTCTCTTCCGCCAGTTAGTGAACTGACCAGGCAGGACAGAAGTGATATACAGCACTGTGACAAAGACAGGAAGCCAAGTCTAGAATAGGCCAGATTCTCAGACAAAGGACAGAAGGGAGAATGATTTCATCAGCAGCTGTCACAGCCACTGGCTCAATCTCTGCCCTTCTGTCCTAGTTCAGAGCTGACAGACATCCTGGAAGATCTCCCACCCAACTGAGTTCAAGAAGGTCCCCAGTGTTCAGTAACGGACTGCTTTGTTTAATGGTTAATTCCAGCAGCCAATCAGACAATGCTAGACACTTCTAGCATCTCCTGGAGCTTTGGCCCTATTCCAGTGACTGCTAAAAATGACAAACACACCCATGGCTCCACTTCCCCAAAGCCTAGAGAAGAATACAGACTGGATTTCAGGTTTTGTGATACCACAGAGCAACCTCAAGTCTTTGGGACAATAAAAGCAGCTCAAATTATAGCTCACTGTGACATTAAAAAATACAAGAGAAAAATGACAAAAAGAAGGGCAAAAAGAAGTGCTAGTAAGGGGAAACCAGCAGCCCGCAGCTCTGCCCTACTTTCTTTCATTTAGGGCTGGCTCTGTGCCCTGACTTCCCCGGCCCCCCTTTTCCTTTGATGATAGCTTCAGCTATTCATGAGCTGATGAAGTTTGGGTTAAAGCACCTCATTGTCCGAGTACCAACTCAGTCAAGTGTAGAGAGAATAGGTCTACCAGACCTCTCGAAAGGGAATATGAATTTGGTGAATAATGTTAACATCTACTAAGCATAAGGCATAGGCCTCAGGGAGCATAAGTAGTTTGTACATCAAAGAGACATGAAGACACCCATAAATACAATAGATGCTATAGCCCAGGCCATGTCCTAGATTACCCACAGTGCTATAGTCAGGATTTGGAATTTGCAATCAATTTATGCCTCTCATCACCATTTCTGGCTCACAAACATTCCCTCCTCCAGCTTCCCAAATCAACCCAAACCTGGGAGGATATGGCTGCAGGGATGGCCTGCTCAACTCTGCAGCGAGGTCTGGGGCAGAGCAATCCCAGAGTTATATGAGATGTGAGAGACCATGCTGTGTTTTCAACAACCCTAATGATGTGGATGGGGGCAGCGCATCCTTTTTACATCTCAGAGAAACATGGAGCTGGGCTTGGAGTGATAGTGGTAGACTGCTTGCTTGGTTGACCTGGCCTTGGGTTTTATTTCTCAGCATCGCAATCAGTGAGTAAGTACAAAAAATGGAAAGGAGCTTGTCACCAAGTCTGAAGAACGCACATGAGGAAAGAGCTGACTCTCTCTCTCTCCACACACATACACACGTGTGTTGTTATGACAACCCATAAAGGATGTTTTTGTCTGAAGACAAGGTAGCCCTGAATTTTGCGCCTCCTGTGTTAGACTCTTGAATTCTGGGATTATTGCCACTACACCCACATCCAGCAAGGGAATTTGACTTTAACTCATTTAAGAAAGCCCACTGGTTCTCTAAAACTGCTTTTTCTTCAAAAATTTACTGCTTAAGTGTTTCCTTAGAAAGGCAAGGTACTGAATACAGTTTTCTCTAGCCACAGCCTTCATGGTCTATCAACCTTGCAGAAACTTCATTAAAACTTAACAGAAAGACCCATATGGAGAGAACTCCATAGGGCACTTTAGGAGAGCCGCTCTCAGCGGGATCTGGCCAGTCCTCAGTATACAGACACTTGGGTGTCGTATTAAATCTGATGCCTGCACCTTCGGGCAGGCGGGGAATCAGACTCTTGTTTTTCTGAATCTCTGCTTTTTGCTATTGTTTTTAAGATAGAGCCTTGCTATGTAAGTCCCAGCTAGCCTGCAACTTACTATGTAGCCCAGGCTGGCCTTAAACTCAAAGAACTCCACCTGTCTCTGCCGACTGAGTGCTTTGTTTTTCTAACTAGCCCCCTCCCCCTTACTACTGGTTCAGGGACCATACTTTGAGTGGTAACCAGAAGGGCTTTGAGAAGGAGTATTGCCTGACACTTAGGATAGCAAGACAGTTTACGAGAGGCTTGGGATCATGATGGCAGTGATGGAGGTGAGGCAGAGGAGGACATAAAGGCGTGTGATGGGAGGGCAAGGAGGTCCTCTAGATACAAGAATGGACTGAGTATTGATTTGAGCTATTGAGGAAGATGACATGGCAACAAGGGTATTGAGAAACTGGATCATCTGACAAAATGGAATTCTGGAAATGTGCCTGCTCTGGAACAGAGCTCCAGTGGAAGTCACTGCCATGAACATGTGGGACTCTCCATGTAGTCATCTCCCTAGAAAGTCAGAGAGGGGTTAGGGCTGTGGGGCTCAGTGAGCAGCGTTTGCCCAGCATGCATGAGGTCCTGGGTTCTGTTGCCAGCAAAGCATAAACCAGGCATGGCAGAATATGCTTATAATCCCTGCATTAGAAAGGTGGAGGCAGGAGGATTATAAGTTCAGGGTGACCCTCAGTTTTACAGCAAGCTTGAGGCTAGCTTAAGGCACACGACCCTGCTTTGATCTGGGGGCACAGTGGCAAAGGAGACTATCTGAGTCTGGTCTGAATTTAACAGGCTTGCTGCTACTTAGGTCAAGAGACAACTAATGGAACATAGAAAGGAACAATATCCAGTTCGCACGATACCAACATCCTATTCATCTTTTTATAGTAGAAACTTTGAATGCACTGAGAATCACGCCTGTCCTATTTGTGGCATCTCACAGGAACCTTCCGATTTGTCACCCACACTATGAGAACACAAACGGGAACATCGAGAAAGCAGAACTAACAATACAACCTTTGATCTTCAAACTCTTAAAGCCTAGGTTCCAATAATGGAGTTTAGTATTCATTTAGTACTCAGATATCTTCACAAAGCCCTTCGTAGTGCAGTACTCAGCTGGCTCTGGTAGTGCAAACCTGTAATTTCAGCACCTTGTAGGTAGAGGCAGGGGGATTGCAGGTTTGAGGTTAGCCTGGGCTACATAGACCCAACTCCTCAAAACAAAAAGCCAAACCAAAAATGATAGTATGAAGAAGATAAGGAAGGTGTACCGTGTGGATTCTCTTAAGGATGCTTATTGCGGAAGTTCATTAGGCTTTACAAACCCCCCAGGTATCTCAAATAGCTTAGGATGGCCTCAGACTAGGAAGCCTAAGATGATCTTGAACTTCTGATATTCCTATTGAGTGGGAGTACAGGGCAGCTGTTTTCAGGGTCTCATTATGAAGCCCTGACTGGCCTGGAAGTTGTTATGTAGACCAGGCTGGCCTCCAACTTGCAGAGATCCACTTGCCTCTGTCTGTGTGCTGAGATTTAAAGCTGTTCTTTGATTTCAAATTTTGAAACTAAATTTATCTTTTCCCTAGTGTTTCATAATATCTCCAATCTGTTCTTTGCCTGTTGCTGTAAAGAAAAAAGTTGGCTTAATTTCCTTAACTTCTTTTTGAGTCTTCCTCTCCTTATTTTGTTGCGGAAAGGCGATACTGCAGAGTAGAATATGCTTTTTTCCCATTTCTCTTCAGTTCCCATGTGTGGGTGAGTAAATACAAGCATGCAGGGGCCCAAGGCTGACACTGGGAGTCTCCTCCATTGCTCTTTCACCTTATTCACTGAGTCAGAATCTCAGTCAAAACCAGAGCTCTCTGAAATGGCAACCCTCCCTAGGCTCCTTGCTCTGGGGATTCCCCTGTCTCTGCCTTCCAAGGCTAGAACTGCAGGCTGGTCACCAAGCTTACTGCATTTTATGTGAGTTCTAAGGATCCAAACTCTGGTTCTCACATTTGAGCAGTGAGAGCTTCAACCATGGGGCCACTTTCCAGCTCATCATTTTTTTATTTTGAGACGGTCTTCTTATCTTAATCACATGATTCTATAAATTCTGGGATTACAGGCCTGTGCTACCATGAAGATGAGTGTGAACGCTATAGTACTCATGCCTAGAGCTGTGATTTACTTACTCTACAACCACATTCATGTTTCCTCACGTGTAAGATAAAGATCATACCATGTAGGGTGAGGACAAAGCCATGTATGTTGCCACAGACATAAAGCTTTTAGTGCGTGTTAGATGGTAGCGCGTCAGCCTCTAAACTGCAATGCTGAGGAATCTGTGACTCACAACCATTTAAACTGTTGTCTGATTGTGTAAGCCCAGCCTGCAAACAACTATTTCATGAGTTTTTTAAGCTAAAAGTGAAAAGCATCTAAAAGAGTGACCTGCAAATTATTTTGCTTGGTTTGATCCAATTTAAGAAGTATCTAGAGACCATGAAAATGCCAAAGAGGTGCTATTTGCTCAGATCATAATTCTGGTCTATGAAATCAGGTGCCAAGGAGATCATTATGATGCCAAAATTACAGCTTGACTTCTCAGCAGGATCATACTGACAGACAAAGCTGCCTTGATCAAACCAAGTCCTGGTTGAAACATAACTAACCTTAGGAAGTATGAACTATGGTAGAAAAACAATCATAAAAAGCAGGTAAAGGTAACATGCTTACTGAGTAAGCTATAGATTTAAAGTTTTATTGCTTATTATTTATTTATTTATTTATGCTGTGAAGTATGCTCCCTCCCCAGACAAACTGCTATAAAAACCAGTGACATAAAGTGACACCCTGAAGCATGTCACACCATGAAACAAGAAGGAGAGCCAATCCCAGCACCAAAGTAGCAGGATTTACATGAGTCCTAGGCCAGCAAAAGAAAGAATGAATGAATGAGACCTTACCAAAAAGCGAAACCTAAGGTAAACGTGTGTACAACCTTACCTGTGTCAGGTAACAAAATAAGTTTAATCACAATGCTAAAAATGTTTCTGAACATTTTTCTTAACATATCAACAGATTAAAAAGAAATTCTCTAAAAAGTACCTAAAAATATATTGAAGCTGGCTATGGTGGTGCACACTGGTTGGACATCCCAGCACTTGTGAGGTAGAGGCAGGAGGATCAATAGTTCAAGGCTAGCCTTGGTTACATACTGAGTTTCAGATCAGCCTGGGAATATATGAGAGACCCTCTCTCAAAAACCGAAACTACTCAAAATCATACTATGGAAAGAAAAAAAAAAAAAAAAAAAGAAAAACCAACTCCTGAATTTACAGAACATTTCTGGTTTTGTGGCCATGCCTTCTGTATTGTCAGCAACTAGTAGTACCTGCCTTATTTAATATTCACCTGTAGGAGGGACACACCTTTCTGACTGGACTTGAGGAAATCACAATTTTCACTTATTTGAGTGCACGATTCTAGTGTCTGTAATAGATTTAAGGAGCAACTGAAATGAGTAATAAAACATCTGGGTTCTTAAAAATGATTGGGTTATGGTTTGGCGTATGGCCATTACACTGATTGATGGGCGGATGAATCAGTGGAGGTTTTGATCTAGTTAAACTTCAGATCTGACATATACCTGCGAGTTTGGAGTCGCTACTTACGTTTCATGAAATATCTGCCTGGCCTAGGCTCTCCCAGCACTTGGGGAACAGAAGCGAGTGGATCTCTGTAAGTTCAGGCCTGGTCTACGTACTAAGAATTCCAGGGCAACCAGGGCTATACAGTGAGACTGTCTAAATAATAATAATAATAATAATAATAATAATAATAATAATAATAAAAATAATAATAAAATAAGTGGTGGGTATTTTAAGGAGAGGATGAGATGGGATGCTTCTTTGTAGGTTTCCCATTTCAAGGACAAGTACATCTCCCGCATAGCATACTGACTTCTCAGTAACAACCCTTCGCACTTAAATGTCAGTGCCCAACGAGCGCTTGCTTAGGACAGAATACTGCGTGCTACGCCTCGACTGTTTCTCCTTGGGCCTCCGTGGAGCTATCTTCTCCAGCGAAGTGTTCTCTCCTCGCAAGCACACACCGATCTCCCTAAATTTAGGGTAAACTGAGTCCAGACAACTTAGCTTAGGGGTCACGTCCGGAAAGAACTCAAGTTAGGTGACGCAAGTCAGAAGGAGTTCCAGCTTCAAGGTCTCACTCCAGATTCTCTGACAGTAGTAACCAGCCCTAGTCGGAGCGTGGTTTTGAAGACGCTTACCTGATTTTGCACCGGCCTCCCACCGGAAATTCAGCAAGAATCTAAACCACGGTGGGCCAAGGGTAGGAATCTGCTGTTTCCAGGTCTGCGCATGCGTTATACTCCTCCAGCGGCTTCCCTAGCTTGCCAGAGGCTCATTCTCATTAACTACGCATGCGAGAAACCTAGGCGTCCTTTCCCGCAGTTTCCAGAGAACCAATCAGCAGAGAGCTTGACCTCAAGCCCCACCCCCTCACGCCTACGGCGTCGCCCTGCCCTCTTTGGCGCGAGCTGCGCGTCAGGGAAATACGGACGGTGCCTGCGCGTCTTGCGGCTGCGGGCTCGGCGCTCTTCCGAGCAGCCAATCGCGGGTGAGGCGCCGGGCGCGCGCACGCTCCTTGGAGTTTAACGGTCGCGTGAGGCCAATCTCCCATCCCGACATAGGCTGGGGCGAGGAGGCCAGGTAAGCGGTCGTGGCTTGTGGGGAGCTGCGTGCCGGAGGGCTGAGGGCTGAGCTTCGACGACCCCATGAGAGGGTCCCCGCCCGGGGTGTGTTAGCAGGCTAGGGGGAGGCACGAGGGCCACGACAGAGCTAGCGGGACCCCGCTGGTGTGTGCAGGTCTGCGGGTGCGTGCGCCTTTTCTAGACTCGTGCCCTTGAGTGACATCAGCGACGCCCAATCGGAGAGCGGTCTTTGCAAGGGGCGTGAGTCTTTTTTGTTTTTTTTCCTCCTCCCTAGGTAATGGTACCAGGGCTTCTTGTGGAAATCAGTGCCGTAGTGAGGTGACTCTCCATCATCCCTGCTGCCTAGTAGTCTTTCTCTTCCGGCCTTGAATCTATGGCCGCTACCAGCGACTAGGGTCTGGCTCCAACACCTGAAACCATCTCTCATTGGTCCCTTTTAGCCTCTCCGCAAAGAGGACGCCTAGTGAACTTTCAGATTGTTAATGCAACTCCATCTGTCTGAGGGACAGAAACATCGTCTTTTTGTTGCTGGAAATTATATAAAAATGCCTGTTTCTATATTCATTCTCTGTCAAGTTTATCTCAGTTCCACAGTGGATTTCCCCTTTTTCTTTTCTCCTCACTCTAATGCCAGCCGGGAGAGGTGTCAATTGATTTCTAGTGGTGCTTCTATCTGAATCTCCTGCATCCGGATTACCTCAGCGGAGGGGGATGGGGTTGGGGAGAAGAGATGGGACTGTAGATTCACCTCTCTGGAGAACTTGTGGTCATTTGAATCCAGGTATTTTCGTTGCCAATTGGAAGAGGCAACCCCTGGCTTTTTCAATACCCCATTTGTCATTGGTGATGGGCCAGACCCTGGGGTAAGGAGGTGGGGGTAGCAAAGTCCATTTAATTAGGTCTGGTTACCCTTGGCCTCTCTACCTGTCCTGAAGGAAATGCTTCTTTAACTTTAATGAACTGATTGTGTTTTTTAAGCCCTGGAAAGTGAGAGCTGAGTGGAACAGGAAAGTGAGAAAGTTCTTCCCACACAGCCTCTAAACTTCTCATTTTGTAAGCAGAATGCAGAGTACAAAAGACTGTATTGTGAGATGCACAGCCAACCATTTTTAACAGTTAAATAGCTCTCTCTTAAACACCAACTTAAAGAGTACGTAGTTAGATCCTGTTAGTGGCTGCATAAGTTAACAAGCGCTTCTGGAATGTAGGACTTATTAAATAAGTGAACCAGGCCTGAAAGTAGTCCATTTATTATGTAATAGAGTGCATCTAGAACCTTGAACTAAACACAGAATTCTGAAATACTACCTGTAGGAGATAATATGACTCTTACAGATTACCTTAAAAAGACATAAGGCTCCTATACATAAACTCCATCTTGTTGAAAGTATATGACTTAGTGGTTTTAGTTAAAAAAAAAAAAAAAAAAAAAGCTACTTTCAGACATTTTTATCACCCCAGGATAAAAATCAACTACACTGCAGTGACCTCACACTCTCCTCCTCCTCAGTGCTTCAGACATAGTCTGCTTTCTGCCCTGTGGGTTTGTCAATGCTAGATGCTTCATATAAATGGAGTCATAAAGTAGGTTTTTTATGATTGGTTTTTAAACTTGGCCTGGTGTTTTCTGTGCTTCTTGTGGTAGCATAACTTATTTCTACATTCCTACTTGTGGACGAGTAATATTCCATCACATGGCTATACCATTTGCTTTGTCCCTCCATCTTCAGATGGACATTGGGGTTTCTATACTTGGGCCATTGTGAATAATATTGCTATTCTTTTTACATTTTAAATTTAAATTATTTGTGTGTGTGTGTTCATGTGCACCTCTGTATGCCACATGGAGAACAGAGTCAGTTCTCTCCTTCCACCACGGGTTTTCTGGGGCTTGCGTTTAGGTGGTAAGGCTTGCCTGGCAAACACTCTTACCACTGAGCCCTAATATGCTGTTCTTAATGTAGATGAATTTGATAGGTTTCCAAAGTCATGAAAAGATAGTGGGTAAGTTTAGTAGCTTTTTACAGTAGTTTTCCCCTGTAATTTTCAGACTCTTTGGAGGTGTAGCAGATTTCACAGTTCTGAATGTCAGCCTCTGAGGATGCCAGTAGATGATGAAGCAGCTGAAGAGGACTCGGAAGCAGTCTCCTGCAGGAGAAGCAAGAGTGTTTCCAAATGACAGAGCTTAACAATTTTTGTACGATATGGAGGATTTTGATTTGGTGGAAACTTTACAAAAACCTTCACCTTCTATAGAACCTGATATCAAAAGTACTCCCCATTCTCTTGGGTTGAGCTCACATGCTAATAGGTAAGAATTAGTTAGATATTATTTTCATGTTTCAATAAACCAAAATAACTTTTATTTGTATAGCTGATCAGTTGATCTAATCAATGTCATAGTTGCTGACTTATGCTGTTTGCCTTAAAGAACAAAACAACCACTTCTGATGAAGAACTATTTAGGTACTGTCAGTCAGTTGTGAACAGTATCCATCTGTCTTTCTGTAACGCTTTTCATTTCTTACAGAGAAATGTACTCTGTATTGAGAACTTTGTGGAAAGAACTTGTTTGTTATGTATCAAGTTCTAGGCCAGCCAGGGCTACATAGTAAGACAAAGTGGTCTCACAGAACCCAAACCCCCAAATTTATTTGCTCATTGTACTGTGTATCATGCTTTCTAATTTTGTAACTTATAAGCATATCTTTAAAATTTGATAGCCTAAATACATTCATATATTTATTTTATTTTTTTGAGGTAGGGTCTCTTATAGTCCAGGCTAGCTAGACTCATAATGTAGCCAAGGAGAACCTTGACTTTCAGATTCTCTACCATCTGAAAAATTGCCAAATTATTCACCGCCCCCTTCATTTTTTTGTTTTTTTGAGACAAAGTTTCTTTATTAACTATGATTGTTCTGTAACTCTGTAGACTAGGCTGGCCTTGAACTCACAGAGATCTACCTCCCACGTGCTGGGATTAAAGGCATGCACCACCACTGAAGTTCAAGGTCATCCTGTTCTACATAGTGAGTTTGAAACCAACCTGGAATACGTGAGGCTGAAAAAAAATAAATTGGGTGAGAGATGGCTCAGTGGTTAAGAGCACTGGCTGCTCTTTCATAGGTCCTGGGTTCAATTCCTGTCACCCACATGGCAGTTCACAGCTGTCTGCAACACTAGTTCTAGGGGATCCAACACCCTCACACAGGCATACTCGCAGGCAAAATACCAATGCACATAAATTAAATCATTAAAAAAAAGAAAACTTGTTTAAAAAAAAAAAACAATAAAAATAAAAGTACCCCTTCAGCTACTAGACAGATTTTAATGTCCTGAATTATGCTTGGAGTGTTTATAAACAAATCTGAAATCAACCCACATTTGGAAAAGAAGTCTTGTGGAAAGAATTAGTGTTCCATTACACACCACACAGACTCAATAAATCCTGAGTATTGACTGCTAATTGGCTTGGCAGAAGTTTCATTCAAAGATAGTCCAGCGATAAACACAAGCTTATCGCACCAGATCAGGTTCTGGTTACTAAGTTGACTGTTCAGGACAGCAAAGAGAGAATCCTTAGTGCACAAAGGAGGTCTGTTTTTAAAGTGGGCCAAATGATCCTCTAGAATAATTCAGAGAAGCTGGGACATCTCCCTGTGGTTTCTGCTGGGGCTATGGGGCGTTCCTTCATTGCTAGAGAAGGTCTCTTTGTGGTACTCATAAAGAAGTATGTGTCCTGTCGTCCTGTGCTGTTCTGCCTTTGTGGTCAGATTTTCAAAGGAGGTGCCATTATGAGGATTAGGTGTCAGTGGTTGTGTACTGCTCTGCTACATCATGAACTGCTGAATTATTCAACACTTCGGTTGAATGAAGAAAACCATCTGAATTATTTATGTTTCAACAGAAGTAGTCCCCACCTTAGTACAAATGGGGTATCCTCTTTCTCAGGGAAGACCGGGCCACCTGTCATTCAAGGCACAGTCGAAGTCTTCAGCACTTTAACACAAGAGATACAGAACAGTGGCCAGACTGACTCAGAGCTTTGGAAGAATTGTGAGGTATCTCATTTTTTTTTTTTTTTATTTGGGGGGGGGTCTTGAAAAAAATTCTATTCTATTTAAATGGGGTTTGTTAAAAATTTATGTCCAGAAAAGCATGATACTTAACCTGAAGGCTAAGGTCAAATGACCAAGCATATTAACTGGGCACTGATACTGAAGGAACACGCAGACTTGGGTATTTCCTGTGAACTGAAGTCTTTGTTCCAAGGGCCCTCAGATTGTTAAAATTGTTACTAATTATAATCTTCTAAGTAATTCCTGGAGTTGTCCTCATTTTGAAAAATCTAAATCTACTTTGCTTGCAATATTTTTGAATGCTCTGATTATAAATTAAGGCCTCTATCTAGTGCCTAACACATTCTTCTAATGTATTAAGCTGTCCGCCTTGCATGGCAGTGATTCCTTTGATTAAACTGTGATGAAAATTTAACTTTTATGAACTTCTAGTTGAAGCAAGGTGTGGAAGTGGGTGGTGGTATGCTTTCCTAGCACTGTAAAAACAAGCAGGAAAAAGAAAAAAGAAAAACAAAAAGATGCAAACTTAAAGACTGACTTAAGAGGATAGTTACAAATTTTGGAGAATAATATTCAAGGTGTTATTTTCCTCATTTATTTGTTTGTTCAAGATAGGGTCTCATGTAGCTCTGGCTAGCCTGGATCTCACTAGTAGACCAGGCTGGCCTCAATCTTATAGAGATTCACCTGACTTTGCCTCCTAAGTGTTGAGATTAAAGGTTTGCACTACCAAAACAGGACTCTTTTCTTTGCTTTTTAGATTATGTTAGAGGTTGTAATACTGTATTGAAATGCAAATATAATTATCAAACTCTGAGCAGTAGATTTTGCTTAACATTAATTATACTTCTAGAACTATAACTTGTGTTTTTAGAATGTAAAGAAAGATTTCCTGGTTTAAGAATTCAGTAGCAGCCACTCTAAGTATAATCACTTAAGGAATAAGCATTTAAAATGGACTGCTGCTACATAGTAAAAAATGAACTTTTAAAAAAAATTTGGAGGGGGTGTGGTGGTTTGAAGCAGGGTCTCATCCTAGCCCAGGATGCTGGAGCTCATACTGTAGTCCAGCGTGGCCTCCAGTTCGTGGCAGTCCTCCTGCTTTAGCCTCCTAACTGCTTGTATTTCAGGTTTGAGCCACCATAGCTGGCAATTTTTCAGTTTTCTCATCTGTCTTTTATGTCTTTCTACCTAACAATCACTATGAATTAAGGGGGAAGACCTTTAAGATGTTCTTGTGGTACATCCCTTTAAGTTGCAGGATGGCCTGATCTGGGGATGTAGCTCATTGGCATGGTGCATGCTTGGTTCTAATCTAGCATCTGGGGAAAACAAGTTTGATGAACTGTTTTTCATGTGTGTCTGTTCGTTAGTTTGTGACTAGTAACATGTAAATAAGACCAAGAGCAACTACCACAGCATAGTTTATTCTGGCAACTTGTGTTTGATTAGAAATTATTATTTTAATGCTTTGAATCAATAGTCAGAGACAGACTGAATTTGTGGTTTTAATGAATTGATTTCAGAAAATGATCAGGCTGGATTGCCTTGTGGATGATTTCCGCAGGCTCTGTTGATTACCAGGTTCATGGCCTGGCCCTGAGCTCTCATTTGCAGACTTAGCCTCCCTTGGTTGCAGAGCTAAGGGAAAACTCTGGGGAGGGAGGAGAATGGGTGAGAATTTTATAAGCCTGATTCTGTTTGTGTCTCTTCACTGATGTAACACTTTATTTGACTATGTTTGGTGAATGCCCACCTCTGAACAGTCTTAGCTACTCAGTGAAGGGCTATGCACTGCTTCAGCAGAAAGACAGTGTACTTTCTGGTCACTTCAGTAGCGCTTCTTGATTTTATTTAAGGTGCTGTCACAGCCTGTGAAAACAACAAACTACCAACATTTTAGAGCAGCATTTTAGGAACAAAAAGGTCAGGTATTATGCAAAGCTGAGTTTGATGGTTTTACCCCTAAATTTCTGGTTTTTACCTCCCTTTTGAAATAATAAGATTGTTTGATTCCTGTCATTCAAAAGGGACTAATCTACTTTACACAAAACCTTCCTTATTCTGAGTGGGCAGAGTGACAGTGTCCTTAGTTTGCTTTAGCTAGATCTTTTTAGAATTTTAGCACTTTGGACTATATATACAATAACAGTTATAGAATGAAAATGTTTATAATTTGTTGTTTCTTTGCCAGGTCCCATATTAGACACTTTGTAACACTCTTATTAAACCTTTGGAGCTTTTTTTTTTTTGAAGTAAAATTTCATCTTATTTTGAAGTGAAATCACAGATAAAATAACCTATTTATATTAACTTTTATAAATTAGAATAGGTAATGGTGCACACCTTTAATCCCAGCATTTGGGATGCAGAGGCAGGCAGGTCTCTGTAAGTTCAAGCCCAGACTGGTTTACATCAAAGTTCTAGGACATCCAAGGCTACACAGTGAGACCCTGTGTAGAAAATTAGTATAGGTAGAAGAGTGCTTGCTTATTAGTCACCTGGGCCCAAGGTCAATCTACAGCCATGCTTGCTGATACCCAAAGACACACACACAGGCAGCCAGGCAGTACAAGGCAGTAAGCAGTGACAGGGCAGAAAAGCTGAAAAGGTTTAAACAGCAAAGCTAGTTATGAGGCTGGCTCCTCAATGACCCGGTGAGTCACTTTGTACCATCTGTTGCTGAATAGACACTGACCCTAAGATGAGATTTATCTTTCTGGAGAATGTGCGCCCCTGTCTCGCTTTGTGTCTTTTTAGGGAAATGCTTATTGCTCTTGGTAGTAGGAGAAATCATGACCTAAATGTGGGGTCTCAAGAGAAGTAGAGGCCAGTTCTGTGGGACTCCGAAGACATAGCTATCCATTTCTTGCACTTTGAGCTCTGTGGTATTCAGAACACTTTAGTGAAAGTAGAAGTATTTTACTATTTTAGGATGTGAAATTCTTCTGGGTACATTTCAGTTCTTAAGGAAATCATTAGCTTTTATGAGGGGAAAGGATGAGGAACCGAAGACAAATCTGGAGGCTGAGGAGATGGCTTAGTTAATAAAGTGCTTGTCGCATAAGCATGAGAAACCTGACTTCCATCCCTAGCACCCACATTAAAAAGCTGGGTAGGGTAGTGCTTGTAGTTGCACACCTACTGGGTCCTGAGCAAATAAGACAAGGAGGCATTTTTGTAGATGTAAACTCTGTCAAACCTCAGCAGAGGGAACCATTATGGCAAATGCCATGTAGAACCCTGAGCATCTCATCTCAGGGATTTTTGATACCTAAGCTCCTCAGGTATTCTTTTGATAGCACATGCAGATCATGAGGAATCATTTACATAAAGCCAACACCTGCAGACAATACAAAATGCCAAGACTAAGGCAACCCTTTTCCCAACAGTGCACAAAACAATCATTTTAAACATAACTAGAGCCCTGCCATAGTGGTGTACACCTTTAATTCCAGGACTAGGGAGGCAGAGGCAGGCGGATCGCTGTGAGTTTGAGGCCAGCCTGGTCTACAGAGTGAGTTCCGGTACAGCCAAAGTTATAACAGAGAAACCCTGTCTTGAAAAAATAAAATAAGTTAAATAAAAAAAAAAAAAAAAGACATAAGAATAAACTTCTGTATCATTTCCCCCTTTCTGTATAAGACGATAAAAAAAATTACTTCATCTCTACAGCACAATTTAACACTATAGCAGCAAAACTATAAGAGGAATAATCAGGATGATTGCTAGGATGCACACAGGACCAAATGAAACCAAACATCTATCAAACTTTTCACAGTGCGTTTGGACGGCAGAAAAACATTACCAATGTCCAGTTTTCTGGAATTTATTCATGATCATCTGGGCTTCTCCAAAGGGCTTGGGTCACTTTTCTGGCTCTGCCCTCTGCAGAACACAGTTTTTCCTTCAGGCTCCGGCTGGCCCCCCTCCACTGCTGCTGCTGTCCTTGGTGGTCATCCCATGGTACTGACATCTCCAAAACTGCTGGGGTCCCTTACTGTAATTGGGATGCACTTTCACCAATAGCCTCTCCTGGGCTCTCTTCATGGTGCCAAGCCTCAACTTCTCTGCATGACCTCTTCAATCCTGGGACTTTAACTGCTACTGAGGCTTCACTTTTAGCAGTGACCTCTCCGGGCCTCTCTTCATAGTGCCAAGCCTCAGCTGCTCTCCATGACCCCTTCATGATTTCAAAATGACTCTTATAATACCAAGTTTGGCTGCCAGCATGAAATACAACCTCAGCAGTTCTGGAAGACAGCTTTTGTATGCTGACCCTGAGGAAATACTTTCCAGATTTTAGGATAGAGATGGATTTGGAGGAAAAAAAAACTGGTCAGTTCATATTTGAGTTCAAAGTTCGGTAGACTGGTCCAAAGACTTCTTCATAATGCAGCAACCCTTAGTTGTTTTTTTTTTGTTTTTGTTTTTTGTTTGTTTTTATTTGTTTGTTTTGTTTTTTCTGAGACAGGGTTTTTCTGTTGTAACTCTGGCTGTCCTGGAACTCACTCTGTGGACCAGGCTGGCCTCACAGAAATCTGCCTGTCTGCCTCCGGAGTACTGGGATTAAAGGCATGTACCACCATCTCCCAGCAGTCCAGATTCTTTTAGTAAGTGTTTTCCTTAGCATCATCGTAAGTGTTCCTTGTCTTGAGGAAGGGTTACCTTGTGGAGTGGAGGTCTCATCACCATAGTATATGTGTCTTGTCAGGACTGCCTCACCAGTGTTTGGACCTCTTGTAGTCAGATTTACAGAAAAAATAAAAACAAAAAAACAAAAACAAAAAATCCTAAATTTTAAACTAAAATTTTAAATTTTATATTAGTTTAAATTAGAGCTTCTTGGCTCCAAGGTGGCGGGGTGTGGGGGACGGGACTAGATAGCAGGGGGTCCTAGGTGGGTTGGAAGAATCTCCAGCTGAAACATTCTGGCAGGTAGCTGTTCTATTCCACCACCACTATGGGGAAACACACAACCTTCTCCATAGATCCCAAACACAGCATCTTGAACTTCACACACACACACACACACACACACACACACACACACAAAGCTATCATCAAACTCAGTCTGTAGAACAGAACAGTATGCTCTGGTTTCCTTTTTCATGCCCTGCCAGTGGTGGGAGGGCGCTGTTAAGGAATTATTATGTCCAGTGATTTATTAATAAACACACATGAGACATGGTTAATAGTACAAGCCAGACAGACTTTGGGAGAGCTAACACCCTATGTTCCAGCTCTTCCTGTTAGCTCTTGTGTCCCAGCAATGTATTATCGTAAAAGCCTCCTTCTAACTCTCTCTTAGCAGTCTATTTGCATGATCAAAGAGATACAATTGTTTACTCTCAAACTTTTGGCCATCGGGACATGCCCACGTCTATAGTGGGTACCACTGACACAAAAGGGGCTAGGCCCCACCCGTCCGAGTTATGTCTACTTTTTA
The DNA here is from genome assembly GCA_026225945.1 of Cricetomys ansorgei. NCBI lineage: Eukaryota > Metazoa > Chordata > Mammalia > Rodentia > Nesomyidae > Cricetomys > Cricetomys ansorgei. The sequence goes on from JAMJFZ010001012.1 coordinate 10,173,396, forward strand.
TTATGGGGAAACTATAGACCAACAGGGGAGACCAGGCCATGCCTAATGTCACAAGTCTAGTCTGGTAAGCATATAGATGACTTCTTTATCAGTAACTTTATTTACATTTACGTAAGAGGGAATAGCTCTTATTTATGTGATAACACAGGCTAGCTCAGCCGTAGAAATCACATTCTGTTTGGCTTCAAGCAGTCAGTGTAATGAATTTTTAGTCAAATATACTGCAATAGGGAGTACAGGCTCTTTGATCAGGAAAAGCAGTTAAAACCTTGCTTTCTAATGCTTTGACAGACCCGGACAAGGTTCTTGTACTTTACCAGAAGGACTTCTCAGTTTTTTCGGTATCTTTTATCTGTACATAGCTCTCTCTTTCTCTAGAGGCCTCTCTTTGTGGCTCTCACTTTTGAGCCCTCTTTCTTAATTTTCACAGCCTTCTCTGTTCATAGAGGCTTATTTCCTTCCTCACTCTCCTCTCAGGAAACTTCATTAATACCCAAATCTCTGTTCTCTGGGAACTGCTCTGAGTTTACTTCCCCAGACTCTGTGAGGTCTGGAGTTCTTTTTTGTTCTTCCTTGTCTCCATATTGGATGTAGCTGGCATGATTTTGGGCCCCACATTGCAGGTGCCACTTGTAGCAGTACACCTACTATGATGGCTCAGCAAGTGTGGGACTGTCTCGGAGCTGAGGTGAGGTAGAAGCGCTTAGAACCCCAGATTCTCATTTCTGAGAGCAGAAGGCGTTCGGCTGTTCCCTCACCACTGCTCTGACAGACCACAAGCTATGCCACCTGCTTTCACAGCGAGACACCACCCTCAAAGGTATGTGACCTGGCAAAATTGTTTATCTGGAGCTGTAGCACTTGTCTCTATATGACCGTATAAGGTCTCTCCTTCTGCTCCCTGGAGGTCCAGGCTGTAACTCCCAACATGCAAATGGGGCTGTCGTACCTGCGCTGTTCTAAACCAGTGAGCTTCCCCTGATGTCCCTGTATACCAGAAACCTTCCTCTTGCTATTATATGTAACCCTGTTCCCACAATAAACTGAATTATACCCTCTGTCACGCTACCTGAAATTCTGAATGTTTCCGCCAGGTCTTAGCCCTCTGGTCTGGGACCCACCTGGACACGTGTAGAGCCACAGCATGCAGCCACACCATGCCACCATGTTTTCCTTCCCTGAAGCTAAGCTAGCAGCCCATAGCTTAGCCACCCACCAGGGAAAAAAAGCAGGACCAGGGGAAAACCTACAAGCAAGGAAGACAAGGAGGCACTTTCATAGGTGCAAACCCTGCAAGACCTCAGCAAAGGGAACCACAATCATGGCAAGTGCCATCCTTGACAGTGGAACCCCAAGCATCTCATGCTTCTCAGGTGTTCCATTGATACCACATGCAAATTATGAGGAATCAAACATTTTTTACATAAAGCTAATATCTGCAGACAGTACAAATGCTAGGGCCTAGGCAGCCCTTTTCCCAATAGTGCACAAAACAACCATTTTAAACATAACTAAAAATAATGTCTGCATCAAGTTGTGCTGGGTAGGCAGTGGTGCTGGGTAGAGAAGTAGTTCTTGTCCTAATGCTCTAGAGGTAGAGCTGAGGCTCCTGGGCTAGCGAGCTTTGCATAATTGTCACGTCCCAGGTCCCAGTGAGAGACCCTGTCTCAAAAACTAAGGTGGGTGGCTCCTAAGGAATGACACTTGATGTTCACCTCTGTCTGGTTTCCATACATGTACATGCATGTATGAGTGCATACACACATATGTACACAAATGTACATACACACAAAGTGCAGCATCTTTTGTCTCCATTATATTCCAGGTTAATCTCAAGATCCTCCTGCCTTGGCTTGCTGAGTACTGGGATTGTCTAGTATTTTTGGTTTTTTGAGACAGGGTTTTTCTGTTGTAACTCTGGCTGTCTTGGAGCTCACTCTGTAGACCAGACTGGCCTCAAATTCACAGAGATCCTCCTACCTTGCCTCCTGAGTGCTGGGATCAAAGGCATGTGTCACCACCACCCAGCTATCTAGTACTTTATTAATTAGAAATAGCAAGACCAGGGTTGATGAGATGGCTCAGCAGGTAAGGATGCTTACCTCCATGTCTGATGACCTGAGTTCACTCCTGGGACACCACATGATACAAGGAAAGACTTGTCTTCCACAAGTTGTCCTCTGAACTTGTAGAATGTGTTCACTTTGGTGTGCATGCATGTGTGTGTGTGCATGCGTGATAAAACAAATTCTTAAAAGCATATAACAACAGGGCTGGAGAGATGGCTCAGTGGCTAAGAGCACAGAGTGCTCTTCAAAGGACCAGTGTTCGCTCAGAGCACCAATATGGCTGCTCATTACCTGTGACTCCAGTTCCAGCGAATCTGATGCCCTCTTCTGGCCTCTGTGGTACCAAACAATAACAGAAGACAATTTAAGATTCCATTTGAAAAATAAGGCACAAACTTTGAATTTACCCAGATTGTAGGTTACACTAAAAAGATACTTAGCCTGTGCCTTTGTAGTGTTGCATTAAATATATATTTTGAACTATTTAAATTGGCCTATAAATTTTACATTAAAATAATAAATTTTAAAAAAAAGAGTGTTTTTGCTAGGCTTGGTGCCTGTAATCCCAGAACTTGGGAGGCTAAGGCAGGAGGATTGCTGTGAGTTTGAGCCCAGCCTGGGCTATGGAGTGAAATTCTGTCTGAAAAAAATCAGACAAAGAAGGGGGCATTTCTTACTAGAGCATTTTTCTTTTGACGTCTTAGGTTAACAGTATGTTCAGTGAAGACTCTTTATGCTTCCTTAGGCCAGGTGGTTGCAGCTGTTCAGTGTGGTTGAGCGGCAGTGTCAGGAGCAGATCGCCGCCCAGCAGGAGCAGTTCCACAGGCAGATCCAGGTGAGTTGCCCAGAACATGGGTGTTTTTTATTTGTGAGATTTTCAGACAAAACAGTCATGCATTACTTTTATTTATGAAGATAAGATATCACAGTTAGAGTAATAGCATATTTTGAAACATGGACTCAAAAAATGTTTAATGTACCCTCCCCCTTCTCAGCGCATACAGGAGGAGATAAGGAAGTTAGTGAAGCTGCAGGTCAGCAATGCTTCCTGGCCTTCCTACAGCAGCAGTTCTGTGAGTGAACAATCCTCACAAAGCCAAATGGGCTTCTTTTCTGAAAACAGTGAGAGAAATGAGTCTGTCACCAGTTACCCAGAGTCTAAGGAACCCGAGACACAGCCAGAGTTGTCCACGTCCCACCCAGACTACAATGTGGATAACAGCTCAGTGAGTAGTGGCTACGGCACCTTCTGCATCCTGGAGTTGACCACTCACAAGGCTAAGGAACCCATGGAGCCCATGGAGCCTCAGGCAGCTTCCCAGGGACAGCTCGCAGCCCCTGCAGTGCAGGCACATGCTGCTGCAGGTGGCACAGTAGCCATAAACTTTTTTGCACAAACCCCTGAAGAGCTTTGTGCGTCTCTAAAGGAAGATGTCCCTACTTTTCCTGGTGAATTTGAACATAATTTTCTTGGTGAAAACAAGATTTCTGAAGTATATAGTGGAAAAGCAAATAGGTAAGTAGAATTGCTCTGTCATTGAAGAGTGTTTTACTTGTCTATTAATGACATTTAGAATGTAGTAAATAATGTTCTTTTTAGTTGATCTACAGTAGAATGAGATGTATTAAGACATGAATCCCAGTTTTACTATTAAAATCTGACCTTGTTGCATATGGAGAACTGAAATAAACAAGCCCTGTGTACTAATGACTTCCCATGTGCAATGCATAAGGGCTGGGGTCAAAGGAATGCACCACCACACCTGCCCCTTTTTACTAGTAGGAAAACAAAAGTACTGTGCTGACTTTTATAAAGGATGGCTTTTAAAGAAAGTAATTTTATTTCTCTCTTTTTAAGTAGTAAGTCTATAACATCATGGGCACAAAAGCTGAAGCAGAACCAGCCAAAGCGAGCACATACAGAAGATGGCTGCTCAAGACCTAAGCCAGGGAGCGAGCCAAACTGGAAGCCTCCAGTTGAGACAGTAGGTGATAAGTGGCTCTTCTGGCATGCCTTGGCTCCTGGTGGTCACATTGGGACTACTGTGTTTTTTCTCATTTGTTTATTTATAATTCTTTTTTTTTTGATTTATTTAATTTCATGCATATCAGTATTTGCTTGCATGCATGTGTGTATTACATACATGCAATGCCTATGGAGGCCAGAAGAAGGCATTGGCTCCTGTGGAGTTACCAATGGTTGTGAGCCACCATGTGGGTACAGGGAACCAAGCCCCAGGCCTCTGCAAGAGCAGCCAGAGTTCTTAACAACTGAGCATCTGTTCATCCTGGCTCTTTACAGATCTTTTTGTGTCTCAGAATTGAATGCGATTTACTATAAATCCAGCTTCTTTGAAGCTAGAGCTAATGAAGGACAAAATTCTACAAAAATGAAGAATCAAAGATGCCTCTTCCAGAGGACTGAATTCGATTCCTATCACCCAATGGCAACTCCCAATGGTCTGTACTCCAGCTGTAGGGGACCTGACACCCTCTTCTTGCCTCCATGTACACTATACTCACATACATAAGACACACATGCAGACAAAACATCTATACACATAAAATTTAAAAAGGATTTGTACAGCTCCTCTTCTTTTTGTATTAAATGTTTATATTTAGTAAAAAAGTGATCCATTAAAAAAAAACACACACTTTGTTTAAAAAACAAAAAACAAAAACAAAAAAACCCCAAAAACTTTGACTGGGGGTGTAGCTCAGTGGTAAAGTACTTGTCTGACATGTGGACATGAGCCACTGAATCTGTCCTCCAGCACAGCAAAGTATACCTTCAAATAATATGTATTACTAGTAGGTTGTAACAAGTAGTACTGTATATGATGAGCATTTTAAAGTAGCTGTCTTAAAATTGTTGAAATTTGGACAATTCTGATTTTATAATTGGAATTATAAGTTGATAATAGATTAATTTTTTTTTCTTGTGGCTTGGTTTGCTGTATAGCCCAGACTGCTTCTTCCTCATGTTTCCTGAACAGCTGAGATTGTGGTAGCATGGCACAGTGCTCTGCAAGATTAAATGTGGAGCTTTTGCTGATCTAGCAACACTTTTCATTAAAAGGTCATAGATACAAAGTTCCAGGATGCCTATGTTGCGGTCATGGCCTAAACTGTAATTAGTAGTATGCTGCTGTGGCAGCTCACCTAGGAAGACAGGGTGGCATATTTTATAATTGCAAACCTTTCCAGATCTCAGCAGAGGGAACCACTGTCATGGCAAGCACCACCTGGACAGTGGAACCCTGAGCGTCTGAGCTCAAGTGTTTTTATTCATTCAGAACTCCTCAGGTGTGGATCGTAAACAAACATCCACCACAGAAATCTAATACCTGCAGACAATACAAAATGCCAAGGCCTTTTTCCAGCAGTGCACAAAAACTATTATTTTAAACACAACTAAAAATAAACTTCCACAACAGTAATAGGATAGCACTGCTTATGTCATACATGGGGATTCCAAAATCTTTGGGCAAGCCGAGAGGCTCAGCTCCTTTAGAAATAGGCTCTGTCCTGAGCACCCTTAACACAGTCTTACCATTGCTCTAGGGAGAAAAAGTCATAATTCTTCAGTCTTTAAAATGTTTTTCATTTATTTATCTACTTACTGTTTGTTTATTTTGGGTGTGGGTATGTACACTAAGCCCACGTGTGGAAGTCAGTAGACAACTTACGAGAGCAGGTTCTGGAGACTGGACTCAGGTTGTCAGGCATGGCAGCAAGCTCCTATACCCTCTGAGCCATCTCACTGTCCTTGTCCCTCAGCCTTTTTACAATTTTATGTTTTTATTTTTATTTTTTTGAGACAGGGTCTCACATTGTAGCTCAGGTAGTATTAAGCTCATGCTAATCCTCCTGCCTAAATGTCTCAGGTATGGAGATGACAGGGGTGAGGCACCATGTTCAGCACATTTTATTTCAGTTTGTGCTGTCTAGGCTAATGCTCCAGTTCATGGAACTCTCCAGGTTGGTGATGAAAAGGAAGGAGCTGAAGGTGAATGAAGCTTTGCGTAGCACAAGTGCTTCTAGGCCAGAGAAGCCTGTCAGTGCTCTCTGCAGTTGTAGTCTGGAAAGGCGCTAGTGCTTTGTGGGTGGGTCTCTTACTTGGAACTACTGTGCCATCACAAGTGGGATATCAGGTTTTGGAATGATAGTCTGAAACTAGTGAGAGATTGGAGAAGAAAACTGTTATTTCCTTTGTAGTTGTTCGGCATAAAGGGAAGAACATTTTCCTACACAATAGTCTCTCCTGGTTTATAAAGCTCAACACTGAAACACTATCTCACTCTCCACCCCCCCATAGATAGGGTCTCCCTACATAGATCAGGCTGGCCTCCAACTTACGATCCTCCTGCCTCTGCCTTCTGAGTTCTAGATTTCATGAGTGCATAAGCCCTGTCCCATGTCAACCCTCTTTTTTGTGTGTGTGTCTACATGCTGAGTGTCTTGTCTGCTGCCACCCCTTCATCCCTAAGACTTTTTCTACTTCTGGTTTGTGGTTTTACTTCAGGTGGAGTCAGTGGGTTCTTGAAGACATCTGTGGTTGTCTATTTATAAATACAGACCCACTCTGTATTTGGTGTTGCCTCCGGGTTCCCAAACTTTACTGCATGTTGGAGTCACCTGAGATGTAAAGGTGTACTCATCCTGGCTGCTTGTGCTAGATGTTCTGGCTGCTAGAGGGGTGGTCTGCCTGTGGAGGAGTTGTATATTCATGGACATCAGTGTGTGAGGGCCTCTAAAAGGTCCCTGGGTGATTTGATTGTGGTGTGTCTGGAACAGCAGGTTTTGCCCAACTGTCCTCATCAGTTCAGTGGAGAATCAGACCAGCAGCCACCACCCTTGCATTGCTGACAATGCCCCTTGCAGCTAATCTATCCCAGACTCCCACCAGGGCAGCAGGGAAGCTGAAGGGAGGTTGAGGAAAAAGAAGGGTGATTTCTTCTATCTTCTGAGCAAGGTTAATTGTTCCTCATGGATACTATATTTGGCATTAAGTCATTTGGGGATAAGTGAGTTTGAGGTGGTGCTGGCTGGGGATGTGGGAACCGCATGCCTAATGAATTTCTTTGTTGGAAGATTCTGGAGTCACAGAAATTGGAAACTCTTTATTGAAGCCATTCTTGTCCCCAGTGTTTCTAATTTTATTCCACTAAGAAATTCTGCTTATCAGAATTCTCCTCTGATGGGCTTTTCCTCTCGCATAATGCTGGTTTATTCTGGGAAATAGCTACTTTGAAGTCCATCTTGACTTTGTGTATTGTGTGGCACAAGCATTTTCCAGGGCTAAGTTGTTCTTTGTTTTCTTGGTTCTTTGTTTCCCTTTCGTGGGCTGAAGGACCTGGTTTCTCAGTTGGGCCGTTAGATTAAGCTCATTAGTAGGTCCTTGAACTGGGCTCTGATCAGCATCTTTGGCTGAGAGGGCTTATGTTCAGAAGGCCTTTGTTGAGTCATGCTTTATTTTCATTTCAAGTGGCCCTCTTCTTCAATGAATGGCCTTTTTTAGGGGCAGGAGGATTCGTTTGCTCAGAAGCTTGCAGTTAGTGCTGTGTATGGCAATATTCTAGTGTTCAGTGTGTGTTTGCTCCTGCCCTGAGGCTCGAACCTCAGAAGCAGTTCAAGGTCTAAATATTTTTCTTGAGAGTATTTGACTCTGTCCTTGATAGTCACTTTCCCAGACGGGAACAGTCAAGAATTCTAAGAAAGAAATGGTGACTTAGGAATTTGTGTTTTGATAGAAAGAGGTGGAGTGGTACCCTATGCAGCAGATGTGTTATGAGCTTGTTTCCTCTATTATAGTACTGCCCAGGTACTCTTAATTCTTGGGGATAGAAGAGGAGAAACATCTGGTAAGATGTTAGTGAAAGTGTTACTGGTGAGCACGCCTTTAATCCTAGCATTAGGGAGGCACAGGCTGGGGGAGATCTGAGTTCAAGGCCAGCCTGGTCTACAGAGCTAGTTCCAGGAGAGCCAGGGCTGCACAGAGGAAACCTTTGTCTTGAAAAGCCAAAAGGAAAAAAAAAAAAAAAAAAAAAGAATGAATGAAGAAAATGTCCCTGTCACACATTTCTGTTTGAGACAGCTTTCCTTTTCCTTTTCTTTTCTTTGTGGTGGTGAGCTTAAAACCTAGGAGAGGTCCTTCGTGTGCAGCAATCATTCCAATCGTGGTGTGTCCATTCCTGGAAAATAGTTTTGTGTGTGACAGTATTAGAGATATTATGAAGAAAGAGTGATTACTCAACAGTTTTTGTTTCTTTAAAAAGATTTCTCTTTTATTCATGTGTGCGTTTGTGTGTGTGTGTGTGTGTGTGTGTGTGTGTGTGTGTGTGTGTACCTGTAGGCACCTATGGAGCCAGAAAATGAATGGCATTGAATCCCCCTGAAGCTGGAGGAGTTACAGGAGGTTGTGAACCATCTGATGTGAGTGAGGACTGTGAACTGAACAAGGGCCTTTTGTAAGAGAAGTACATGCTCTTAACCCCTTAACTGCTGGGCCACCTCTCCAACACCTTGTTTTGTTTTTTAGTCAGATGGATAATAAACACTTTTAGCTTTTGCTGGGACTAGCAGCCACTTATTTGTATATGAGAAGTAACAGGGTAAGATCTTGATGGTATACATTTGAAATCCTAGCATTTAGGGAAGAGAGGCCAGGGTGATCAGCCTGGACTGCATAGTAAACCTCTAGACCAGGCTAAGCTATATAGACCCTGTCTCAAAAAACCAAGGGCTGGGAGCTGGAGAGATGGCTCAATGGTTAAGAGCACTGGCTGTTCTTCCAGAGGATGTGGGTTCAATTTTCAACACCCATATGGTGGCTCACAACCATCTGTAACTCCTGTTCCAGGTAACCCTACACTGTCTTCTGGCATCCATGGGCACCAAGCACACTTGTGGTACACAGGCATACATGCAGGCAAAACACCCATACACGTAATGATGGTGATGATGATGATGGTGATAATAAACTAAAACTCAAAATCAAGGGCTAGGAATATAACGTATGGTAAAGTGCTTTTCTCCAACACCAGCACATGCACAGAGGAATCTTATTCAGGGGGTAGGAAGATGATGAGTTTTAGGTCATCCTGGGCTATTTAGCAAGACCCTGTCTCAAAGAAACAGAAGAAGGGCTGGGTTATAGCTCAGTGGTAGAGCATTTTGCTTAGTGTACCCAAGGCCCTGGATTTAATGTTCACAAACAACCCAAAAGAAATTTATTATTTGAGGTTCATATTATTGATTTGTGGTTTCAAATAATTTAATTCACTGAAGGTATGATGATGTGAACAGATTATGAATTAATTTTAATTAATTTTTGTACTAAGTGGCTAATTCCAGATTTCTCAAATTACTGTCAGAAATCAATAGCAAACTGTAAATATAGTTTAGTTCTGAACTTGTAGATTATGCTCCACAGTGAACAAAAACACCTTACATATGATGCAGGGAAGGAGGAGCCTGTACTGTTCATCTTCTACATTGTGTTCTCATAGCCGTGGAAATGCTGCCTTGTTCCTGGGTCAGCAGTGTGTGCCAATTGCATTTAGCTGTTCATTATTTGTCCTCTTTCCTCTCTTGCAGTCTAACCTTGCTGCCGCTGCCACTACACATCCTTGTGCCTTTTACCTCAATAAACCAACTGAAAGCCCAAGTTCTTGGGTGTCTGACTCAGAAACAGGTATGGAACTTAAATTATTTAAAAAAAAAAAAAATTAAGTCAAGGGTCTCACTATGTAGTCCTGGCTGGCCTGCAACTCACTGTGTAGACCAGTCTGGCCTTGAACCTACAGAGATCCTGCTGCCCCTACCTCCTATGTGCTGGAATTAAAGGCCTGTAGAAGCTCAGGACCTGGAACTTAAATTAAAAAAAAAAAAAAATTAACCTTTATTTTAATTTATATAGATAAGTTTTGCTCACATGTGTGCTGTGCACCATGTCTGTGCCTGGTGCTCTGGGAGGCCAGAAGAGGGTGTTGGAGTCCCTGGAACTGGAATCACAGATATGAGCCACCGTATGGGTGTTAGGAATTGAGCCTGGATCCTCTGGAAGAGCAGCAAGTGCTCTTACACTGAGCCATCTCTCTAGCCCCCTGGAACTTAAAGAGTTTATCCTACTCCCAGCTTGCTTGCATTTCCCACTATGGGATGAGAAGCATGTGCAGTGTCTGGCTTCTCTGAAAGCACTGCATGTGTCTATTTTCTGTTTCCATAACTTTCCTGTTTGCCTTAATTTGTGTGACAAGTTCCACAAGGATGGAGTGAAGCATTGCATCCGTAATGGTTCCAGGCAGCTGCAGAAATTGTTGCAGCCCTTTTCTTTTGCTTCACAAGGATTCAGTGAGTTCAGCCCCTCTGTAAGCCATGGCCAGCTCTTCTGTCTTCCTGACTTTATGTGCTGACTCTCCTGTTTTAGCACATTTCCCATGTGGCACGTCCAGTTTGAATTAGCTTTGCTTGAACAGAAACTGGAATCTAGCCACCTCTTCCTGTCTTCACTGCTCCCACCACTGTGGAGCTCCCTCTGACCTCCCTCTGACCTGCCTCCCTGCCGCCATGCCATCCTCACCCATCAATCTGTTCAACATCCGTGGCCAGAGTGGCACATCTGTACTCAAAATTCTGCCATGTTCCCATTTCCTCAGAAGAGTAGCCAGCACCCCTTACAGAGTCCCACACGGCCCAGCAAGGTACAGCTTATTGCCTCTCCTTCTTGTGCTCACTTTTGCCAGGGGCTCATTTGAAGACTTTGCCTTGGCTGCCTCCTCAAAAGCTGATGGGAGATCAACTCCCTACTTGTTATTCTCAGTGAGCCAGCCCTAACCATCCTTTGAAAATAGTTTCTCTCCCAAGAACCTTCCCTTTTATTTGTACCTCTTTTCTTTTTAGAAAAGGTCTCATATAGCCCATGCTTGCTTTATGCAGCTCTAGTGCTGGAACTCAGGGCTCCATGCACGCTAGACAAGCACTCTCTCAGCTGATCTATGTTCCTAGCCCCACTCCTGTTTTTTGTTTTTGTTTTTTTTTAATGTGTGTGTATCCAGATACATGCATGTTCAAGCATGTGGGAGTACAGAAGCACATGTGCATACATACTTGTTGAGGTCAGAGGTCAACCTAGGGCAGGGGCTCTCAACCTGTGGGTCGAGACCTTTTGGGGGTCAAACAGCCTTTCACAGGGGTCATCTAAGACCATCTGCATATCAGATATTTACATTACAATTCATAACAGTAGCAAAATTACAGTTATGAAGTAGCAACAAAAATAATTTTATGGTTGAGGGTCACCACAACAAGAGGAACTATATTAAAGAGTTGCAGTATTAGGGAGGTTGGGAACCACTAACCTAGGGTAGTATTTGTTAGGACTTGTATACATTTTTTTTTTTTTTTTTTTTTTTTTTTGGGACAGAGACTCACAATGTAGCCCTGGCTGGCCTAGAATTCACTATGTTGGCCAGGCCTATGGTGACCCTCCTGCCTCTACCTTCTAAGTGCTGGGATTACAGGTATATGCCACTATACCCAGATTTAATAGAGAATTTGAACTCTGTACATTGATTCTTGGAAATCTGTGTTATAAATAAAATTCCTTTTAAAATACATTTTTAGCTGTTACTAATTCACTTTGTTTATATTTTTGAAACAAATTTTTACTACATTGTTTATTTGGGGGAGGGAGTAAGGGCATATCATAGTATGTGTGTATGCAGGTCAGAGGTCACTTCTTTCTTTCCATTATGTGAGTTCCAGTGATGGAACTCAGGTCATCAGGCTTAGTAGCAAGTATCTTTATAATCTGCTGAGCCCTCTCACCTGACCTGTGTTTGAACTGTCTATTTAGAACCCTTTCTCACTCCTTTCTGTTCTCTTTGTGTGCATTTTAGGGCTGAGTTACTGGAAGCTGGAGGAGAAAGACATGTATCACTCTTTGCCTGAAACTTTGGAGAAGACGTTTGTACCGTCCCCACCAGAAAGGCCATTGAGTCAGGTGATACAGAGTAACCCATGTGTGCACGTATGCTTGTGCTTTATGATTATAGAGAAGTTCGCTACCATAGAGTTCGCATTGTTTCAACTTCTGAAACACTGGGAAAAGCATAGGCTTGAGAGTCAGACTCACTTTCACATTCTATCCCATCTTATTTCCTGTATGATCTTATAAAGGTTACTTCAGGGCTGGAGAGATGGCTCAGTGGTTAAGAGCTCTGACTTCTCTTCCAGAGGCCCTGAGTTCAATTCCCAGCAACCATATGGTGGCTCACAACCATCTATACTGGGATCTGATTCCCTCTTCTGGAATGCAGGTGTACATGCAGATACAGCGCTCATATACATAAGTAAATAAATCTTTTTTGAAAGAAAAAGGTTACTTCAAAATGGAATTAAATTAGGTATGGTGGTACATTTTCTTAATCTTAGCACTAAGTATGCTGAAGCAGGTGGATCACTGGGAGTTGGAAGCCACCTTGGGCTACATAGACCCTTTTCAAGAAAACAAAACAAACAAAAATACAGGTTGGGGAGAGAGATTAATAAAGTTTCACCCCCCAGAATCTGTGTATGAGAAGCCTTTAGTGGTGGCATATGCTTCTCATCCCCGCTCTGGGTAGGTGGAGCCAGGCAGTCCCTTGGGTGGATGGTCAGTCTGTCTATACTAGCTGGCAAGTTCCAGTCCAGTGATAGAGTGTCTCAGAAATAAAGGTGGATGAGGCAAGAGGTTGTCCTGTGGCCTTCACATGAATAGGCATTTGTATGTGAGGGTGTGCACAGAGAGAGAGAGGGAGAGAAAGATTCAAAACCAACAGAAGTAAAAGTGCTGAGCATTATAATGCTTTTTAAATTAAATGAAATGCTTCTCCTTTCTTCTCCTCTGCCTGCCTGCCTGCCTGCCTTCTCCCTGTCCCACCCTCTTCTTTTTTTTTTCAAGACAGGGTTTCTCTGTTGTAATTTTTGACTGTCCTGATACTCTAGAGTAGGCTGGCCTCTAACTCACAGAGATCCGCCTGCCTCTGCTGGGATTAAAGGTATGCCCCAACACCGACTGGCTCTTCCTTCCTAACTTACTTACTTCCTTCCTTCCTTCCTTCCTTCCTTCCTTCCTTCCTTCCTTCCTTCCGTTCATGTTAGGTTATTGGCAAATTAATTTCTTCCCTTTCTCCTAGACTTGATGGTGATTTCTGTCCTTTGAAAACTCCTACTGGTGCATTTGTAGCATAATCACGAACCACTTAGCTTACAGTATTTTCTTTAAGAAATACAAATATTTTGTTTCTTTTACTTTTTTTTTCCAGATAAGTTCTCATGTAGCCCCACCTGACCTTCAGCTCACTGTGTAGCTGAGAGTGACCTTGAACTCTTGATCCTTTTGCCTTCACCTCTCTGGTTCTGGGATCTGGGTGTGTGCTGTCCTCCCTGGCCATCTTTCACTTGTATGCTTTGATCCAGTAATGAGGGTAGATTGGGGAAAGGGAAGATTTGAATAAGCAAAGGCATTCGGGGGGATGCAGCTCAGTTGCAGAACTCTTGCATGTGTAAAGCCCTTGGGTTGATCCCTAGCACCACAAAACAAAGGCCTCCTCCCCTAAAATAAAACACAACAATGAAAGTGGGAGAAATAAAATAAAACTCAAAACCAAAGCAAAAACCAGCCATGTGTGGAAGTAAAGTAAGTGGGTGGTAGAGACAGTTTGTCCAGCCTGATCGACAGAACTGTAGCATGATGAGAGACCCTGTCTCAAACAGAAGGTGGAAGATGCTTAAGGAACAACACCAGAGGTTGCCTCTGATTTCCACACACACATATGGATCCACAAACACACAAATATTAATTTCTGGTAAGTCGGGTATGTTAGTGCATGCCTAAAGCTGCTTGGGAGGCTACAGTGGGAAGACTTCATAGGTCCAAGAGTTTGAAACCAGCCGAGACAACAGAGAGACCTTGTCCATACTCCCAACCAAGAAAAATCCATGGTGCCTTTGTGGGGTTTAGTAGTTTAAAATAAGTTTAAAATACATGTGGGTTGGGAAATGGATCAGTGAGTCAAAGGCACTTTACTAAGCCTGACAACTTGAATTCAATATCTGGCTCCCATATGGTAGAAGGAGAGCACTAACTCCTCAGGTTGTCTTGGTGCATGCCTGTGAGTGGACACACATGTACATGTAAAATAAATATATACATAAAAATATAATACAAGTTTTAAAGATTTTTAAAGTGTGTGTGTGTGTGTGTATGAGAGAGAGAGAGAGAGCGAGCGAGAGAGTGAGAGAGAGAGGAAGAGAGAGAATGCATCTGTCCCATGTGGGTCCAGACCTGTGGAGGCCAGAAAAAGGTGTCTAATCCCCTGGAACTGGAGTTTTCAATGGTTGTAAATCAACATGTTGGTGCTTGGAATTGAACCCAGGTCTTCTGCAAGAGCAACAAGAGCTTTTACCTGCTGAACTATCTTATCAGCCTCTGTTTTTGTTTTATTGAAGCAGAATCTTACATAGCCTACTCTGGCCTGGCACTCAGCATGTACCTGAGCATGACCTGAATCCCAGTCTTACTGTCCCCACTGTGCCTGTTCTGGGGTATTGCTCAGCTAAAACTTGGTACTTTAAAAAATATAGTAGTTTGGACTGGAGAGATGGCTCTATCTCCAACAGAGTATTAGCTGTTATTTCAGAGGACTGAGGTACAATTCCCAGCGCCCACATGTCAGTTCACAACCCTAACTCCAGTTCCAGGGGATCTGATGTTGTATTGTGGCCTCTGCAGGGGCACCAAGGATGCAAGTGGTGCACAGTCATATGCGCAATAGGGTTCTACCAGAGCATCCAGGGCTCCTAACTGAGCATCCCTCCAGCCCTCAGACAGGGAGACTATTAGTTAACTTCCCATTGCTGTAAGAGAATGTATAAAATACGCAGTGTAAAGAGTGAGAGGTGTGTTTTGGGTCATGGTTTCAGGGTTTCAGTCCATTGTCTCTTGATCAGTTGCTTCTTGGTCTGTGGTGAGGCCAAAGATGGTGAACAGCACAGAGAAAGGCTGCTCCTTTCATGGAGGCTGTAAGAAAAGGACCCGGGTCCCATGATCTCCTTCAAGGACATGCCCCTAGTGACCTAACTTCCTTCTACTAGGCCCCACCTCCTCGGGACTCCAGTGTTTCCTGTTGTCATTGTCAGTTGGGAGCCAGCCTCAGCACATGGGCCTTTGAGGAACCATGTCAGGGACCACTAAGGTTGTGTTTGTGGACTGCTAACCAGGTTCCAATATCCCCTTAATCCTTATTGTTAAGAGATGACCAATTTTCCATTCTGAAGGAGATATCACCAGAAAGGTCTTCAAAGCTTATACTTAGATTTTCAATCTATTTAAAATCTTACGTGGATTTTTTTTCATGTTGATAATACCATTTAAATGACTTTGTTTCATGTCTTTAAGTTTAATGTTAGTGATGAGATGAAGTGACTGTCACTATCATATCCTAGAAAACAAAGGGAAAGCAAGCAGCTTCTTGAGCAGGGCCTCCCCTCTGCTTCCAACCCCAGTCATCTGTTGAGTGTCAGTAGGATGTTCTTCTAAATCCTTGGTCTGCCCTGGAGAAGCTAAAGCCCACCCTTCTGACAGCCAGAGAGTCATCATGAGCATGAAGGCTTTAACTTGATGCTTGTCCATCTTCCTTCTAGGTCCTGACTCTCGATCCAGCCATACACATGAAGCCAAAGGAGCAGGCTGCGGGGATTCAGCCCCATAGCTTTTTGAATGCTCTTCATGACAGAATATCCTTTTCACGAGACTCTGTTCTGGAACCAAGCCTGTCTAGTCACTCTGACATTGACTCATTTTCACAAGCAAGTCACAACGCTTCTCGGGTATCTGGGTTCCCCAAATACCCTTCAACTACGAAAGCATCGCCTGTGGACACTTGGAAAAACCATGCATTCCAAAGTGAAAGTAGGACCAGTTCCACGATCCCTTCACTCTACACCATCACTAGCAACGATATCTCAGTCAAAACTGTAGATGAAGAAAACACTGTTACAGTGGCTTCTACCTCAGTCAGTCAGTCCCAGCTTCCAGGTACAGCCAACAGTGTCCCAGAATGCATTTCATTGGCTTCCCTGGAAGATCCTGTGATGTTGTCTAAGTATGTATTTCAGCAACTGGCTTATACTGTTAATAGACTTGTGATGTTTGACTGAATGATGAAAGTGATTTCTATTGGACCACAGTAATATATAAAATCTTAATGAAATATAACTAACATGTCTTTTTCACTATTGACAGTATTGTTGAAGTAAAAGATAAGATGTTGACAAAGGCTGGGTATGGTGGCACATGCCTGTAATCCCAGCACTCAGGAGGTAGAAGCAGGTTGATCTCTGAGTTCCCCTCTAGCCTAGTCTACATATTGAGTTCCAGGCCAGCCTGGGTTGCAACAGTGAGACACTGTCTCAAAATCAAAACCAATGGCATTGACAGAAGCATCCAGTATATGGTAGCTAATCAGAATGCTTCTATGTCTAGAGCACATGAAATGTGTAGTTTTCCGGGGGTGGGTTGTGGAAACAGGCTGTACTCTGGCTATGAAAGTGACTGTGGTGTGTGTGTTAGCTACTTTCCTCATCACTGTGACCAAATAAATACCTAGCAAAGGCATCCCGAGGAAGAAAGGGTTTATTTTGGCTCATGGTTTAAGAGGGAGTGCAAGTCCATCATGGTGTGAAGGTTTGGTGGTGGGGTGGTAGGCGTGAGACAGATCACACCGTGTCTGTAGTCAGGAGGTAGAGAAGATATGATACTAGTTAGTGCTCAGCTTGCCTTATCCTCTTTGTCCTTTTTATTTAGTCTGGGAACCCGTCCATGGGATGGCACCACTCACATTCAGGGTGGGTCTTGCCTTCTCAGTTAAACACCCTAACAGGCACTCCGATTTCTGTTAAGTTGACAGTGAGGATTAACTGCCACAGGTCACCCCTTTCAGTTGGCCTGAAACACATTGCTTGAGTCCTGAAGCTGAGCCCTTGCTCGTTTTATGGGGTCGAGGATGCACTGTCATGAGAACATTTTTTCTTCTTACCAACAGAATCAGGCAGAACCTCAAGGAAAAGCATGCACGACACATAGCGGATCTTCGAGCTTATTATGAGTCAGAGATAAATAGTTTGAAACAGAAACTGGAGGCAAAAGACACTTCTGCTGTTGAAGAGTGGAAGAAGAAAAATGAAATTCTTGTAGACAGGTGAGACTGCTGTGGAGCTAGTGTTTCTCCAACTTGGGTGATGTCTTCCACAAAGTACATCGTGCTGTGGTATAAAATGCTGTGAAAAAATGTGAAAAAAATTTCAAATTGCATTTGAAAATATGCCACAGAGACATGTCAACTAGGACATGTCTAAGACACGAGTGATTATTTTTAAATATTTGAACTAACCTCATTAATTCTCTAATAACTGACACAAAGCTGTGCCTTTTATGTATACAAAATCCTGAAGGAAGCAGAGTAATTTCATTTGTGGGATATTTAATATGTGGCATCCTGGGGAAAGTGAGAATCCTGGGGTGTGGGCTGGTGAGATGGCTAAGCAGGAAACATGCTCCTACCAAGCTGGGAAACCCAAGCATGGTCCCTGGATTCACATGGTGGAAGGAAGGAGTTGAGTTCTGAAGTTGTCTTCTGACTTGCACATGCTCCCTGCACTCACACCCACACAGACACGCACACACAAAATTAAGAATTCTGAGACTTTGAGGGCTGGGAGTGTGGCTCATTGGGTTAGTGTACATGAGGCCTTGTGTATCAACCCTAGCTTTATAACAAAAGAAAGAAAAAGAGAATGCTATAACTTTTGTGTGTGGCAGTTTTAAACTTATTTTTTTATGTCTTTGTTGTGAATAACTTTAAAGTGCCACTGATCTCTGGAGCCTACAAAGGCAATTTTGTTACTCAAAAAGGCGCAGAGGTGCGGGGGAGGACAGACTTGGACTTGCCGTAGGGACTGCCTTGCGGGCTCTCCTGTGACCAGACTCACTGCTTTACTCCTTACAGCACTGTTTACTATTAGAGACCAAGCATTTCCAACTTCTTAGAATTAAGTAGATGTAAACAGGTGGAGGTTCAGGTGAGTAATGAGTGCCTAAGACCAAAAAATCAAAAAATAAAAGAGATCCCCTTCCACTGAAAAAAGAGTACGGGAGACCACAAACCTTGTCTAATGAGTAGATTAACTTTCAGAATTTCAGAGAAACTAGGCTTTATATTAAGTAGCTACTAGTTGCTGTGTTTGCTAACATGGGTGTTTGAGGGGCACCTGCTGAGCCGTCTCACTTGTTTTCTGAGGTGTGAACTGTAGTGTTTCCAAGTGCACGGGAACTCTGGAGATGTGCTTTTTGGCCTAGAATCCTTTGGCCTAGAATCCTCGGGAAGGGGCTGGGAGTGTAGTTCAGTAGTAGTGTGTGTGCTTTGTGTGCTGGAGTGCCATCTTCAGCACCACAAGCAAAACAAAACCTACCTCCTGGGGTACTTAACTCTGGTTTTGTTTAATTTACAGGATTGTGGGGGCTAACTAATGGGTCACAGAGCAAAACAAAAGGCAGGAATGTGGGATGGAGACCTGTGGGAGGGATGGATGGGGTGAGAAGGGGGGTAGGAGGGAGACAAGAGGGGTGTAAAGAGACTCTGCCATATACATGTATTATGTAGTCAAAGAACAAATTTAATCATTAAGACAAAAAAGATTGGGCTGAAGAGATGGCTGAGTGGTTAAGAATGCATATTGCTCTTCCAGAGGGCAGTTCAGTTCAGTTCCCAGCACCAATGTCAGGTGGCTCACAGTTGCCTTAAGCTCCAGATATAACATTATGGAGATCCTACCAGACACAGTGTATAGCCAATTGAAAGTCTTTATTCCAGCTAGCTGAGACCACACCCAAAGTGGACCTAGGTGTAGCCCCGAGTCCAGAACATGGAATTTTTAAGGGCAGAGACTTCATCCAGGTATCTTGCTTGGCAGCTGCAGTGGGGGCTTCACAGAGTAAGCAGTTTGAACCAGCAGTTTTGTTTTTTTTTTTCCCCCAAGACACAGTTTCTCTGTTGTAACTCTGGCTGTCCTGGAACTCACTCTGTAGACCAGACTGGCCTTGAACTCACAGAGATCCGCCTGCTTCTGCCTCCCGAGTGCTGAGATTAAGGGCATGCTCTACCACCAACCCGGCTGAAGCTAGCAGTTCTAACAGAAGCTGGAGGAGGTTTCACACACATATGCAGTTTTAACAAAGGCTAAGATAAGTTAGCTGGGACACCCTGACCTTTGGTTCCTAGGATAGAGTTGGGTATTCCATGGAATTCTCCATCAAGGAGATCAGATTCTAGTTAAACCTAGAAACAGCCTTAGCAAGAGTGCCAGATGGAGGAACCTCTGCACTATTTTGCCCTGTCATAATCTGGTGCCCTCTTTTGGACTCTGACACATCTGTACACACATGTGTGTGCCCCCCCACACACCAGAAAAAAAAAAGAAAAGCAAAAAACCCCACAAACATTAAAAGAAAGATTGTGAGGCTGAATGTAAGTGCTTATCATAGACTTGGCATGCAATCAGTGTTAATCCATTCCTCCTAATTTACAGTTTATCATTAAATACTAAGTCAGATAGTAGCTGAAATTTGTGGACCATGTTAAAGGTCTGTGTTAACTTGCAAAGGAACTGTTTAAAAGAATCATAATTTAGGGATTGGAGAGATGGCTCAGGAGTTAAGAACATATAGTTCTCTTCCAGAAGGATCCAAGTTCAATTCTCAGCACCCATGTCAGGCAGCACACAACTGCCTGTAACTCTAGCTCCTTGGGATCTACTGCCTCTGGCCTTCTATGGTATCCACACCACACACATACGTGGCATACACACAAATATACACATGATTAAAAGTAAAATAAATGGTGCTGGAGATGGCTCAGCAGTTAAGAGCACTAGCTGCTCTTCCAGAAAACCCTGGTTCAACTTTCAGCACTCTTATGGCAGCTAATAGCTGTCTTAATTTCAATCCTGGGGGATCCAGTGTCCTCCCAGGCACTGCAGCACCTACATGGTACACAGACATTCATGCAGGTGAAATACCCATATACATACAATAAAATTAGTTAAAAAAATAATAGTAAAAACAAAATCTTAAAAAGTGATTCATACTTTAGGGCTCGGGAAATGGTTCAGTTGGCAAAGCATTTGTAAGTGTGAGGACACAGGATTGATTCCAAAGCCCATGTGAAAAAGCTGAGTCTGGGGACACACTTATAATTCAGTGCTGTGGAGGTGGAGACAAAAAGATTCTGGCTCTCTGGCCAGCCAGTCTAGCCTCATTGGTGAGCTCCAGACCAAAGAGAGACCCTTTCTCAGAGGAGATGAATGCTGTTCCTGCAGATGACAGCTGACCCCTCCAGCTTCTACACATGTATACATTTAATGAAAAGAACAGTGTGTTAATGTTTGAAATAGCTCAGAAGAATGCTGTGCCCTGACTCCCAACAGGCCAGCTCTTTACATCTTTCCAGAAACTATAATGCACGTGAATGTCCAGACAGTTTTCTACACCAACATCAAGCCATTTTGTACAGTTTTCTCTATTCTAAAAATGAAATTTAAATACCAAATTATATATAACATTCACTGCTTTAAGTGTACAGTTTAGTTGCTGAAATATATTAACATTGTTCTGTAGTCATGGAGCACCATCCATCTCCATCCAGAACCACTTTCCTCTTGAAAAGCAAACTTTGGTAAAGGTGCCTGCTGCCAGGCCTGATACCCTGAGTTCAATCCCTGGAACCATGAGATTTCTGCAAGTTGTCTTTACATACATACACATACACATGCATTCATACACACACACACACACACACACACACACACACACACACACACGCACGCACACATTAAATAAATGGGGGAAGGTAAAAAAACCAAAAAAACCGTGAAATTCTGGCCTGATAATGTAGGTTAGTTGGGTCCCTTAGTGCTTGCCTAGCATGTGTGGAGTGGTAGGTTCAGTCCCCAGCAGGCATCTGCCCCACCCCCAATGTAAGTAGATCAGTGTTGGAAAAAGAACAATGAAAAGCAAAAAGCAATAAAGAACTGAAGCCCTGTTCTTATTAGATCGGTATCCCCACCCGGCCCTTTTTTCCCTGACCCTGGTTACTCTCTCCTGTTTGTCTCTGTGAATTTAAACATTCTGCAAGTGGAGTCACAGTATTTATTTATTTTTCCTTCTTTTTCTTTTTTTGGTAGTGGGAATGGAACCTAGTCTCCTGCAGAGGCTAGGGATGTGCTTGCTACTGACAGTGTAGCGAGCTGGATGTACAATGGCAGTCTTATTTTATTCCACATATCTTCAAGACTGGCTCATGATATTAGAATTCCCTCTTCTCTAAGGCCTAGTAATCTTGAATATACACAGATGCCACATTTGGATTTCTGCTGAAGGGCACAGTTCCATTTCCTTTTTGTAATACTGCTATGGATATATTAGTATCTCTTTAAATCTTAATTTTTTAACTTTTGTTTTTTTTGGTGCTGATAATTGAACTCAAGGTCTCATGCTGTTATAAACTAAACTCTTCCTCTTGATATTTTCTAGAAATCTTTCTGATCACTGTTTTCCCTGTTATCTTTTGATATTAGACTATCTGGGATACACTTGTACAGAAGTGGCCTTCTGGTCTTTGCTATTATTGGAGAGTTTGTTTTATACTACATGTCGGCAAGCCTGTTAGGTTTGTTTAATGCTCTTAAGAGAAGTTATTTTGTTTCTAACATTGTAAATTTACATTTCCTAGATGTGGCCAGTTAGATAGTGCGTTGACTGAAGCTACTAGTCGTGTGCGAACACTTGAAAATAAGAATAATCTGCTAGAGATAGAAGTGGTAAGTACCTTATTTTTTGGGCTAGTTTTAGTTGCATAATGTTTAAAAGGTGTGCACCACTGTATTTTAAAATTGTATTGCCTGGATGTATAACTAGAAGTGCTGAAGCTTTTTTTTTTTTTGACAAGGTCTCACTTGTAGCTCTAGCTGCCCTGGAACTCACTCTGTAGACCAGGCTGACCTCAAACTCATAGAATTCCACCTGCTTTTGCCTCTCAAGTGCTGGCATTAAAGGCATGCACTGCTTTGCCTGGCTTAACCCTTTGTATTATTATTTTTTTTCTCCTCATGCATTACAAGTTTTATTCTTTTTTTTTTTTTTTTTTTTTTTTTTTTCTCCCGAGACAGGGTTTCTCTGTTGTAACTCTGGCTGTCCTGGAACTCCCTTTGTAGACCAGGCTGGCCTCAAACTCACAGAGATCCACCTGCCTCTGCCTCCCAAGTGCTAGGATTAAAGGCATGTGCCACCACTGCTTGGCTCAAGTTTTATCTTTTATATATTACCTTATAAGCAAAATTTTGGTGGAAAATGCCTGTTTTTTCTATATATTGTCTCTGCTTTAATGCCTGGCCTCCTGGGTGGATTTCAGCTCCCTACCAAGCGAAGCCAGTGTCTAGAAACTGAGGCATTTCAGCCTTTTGTTGCTTTGTTTCCTTTGGCTCCATCTAAATGGTAAACTCCACCATAAAGTTAGGGTATCATTAGTATCTTTCTTGTTACTCTTACTTTCTGTTGTTTTGTTTAGATATATGGGGTCTTACTTTGTTACAGTGGTCTCAGACTCATGAGCTTAAGCATTCTTTACAGTTCAGCCTTCTAAACAGGTTGGACTGCAGGCACGAGGCATTTTGCTCAGCGTTTTGGCATCCTGTGGCCTGCCACCTATGTAATATTCTAGAAATAACCAGGGAATTAATGTTAACATTTGAGATACAGTTTTAATTTTGTGTTTTCATAGAGTGTGGTTATGAAGCCCTCATCCCCCACCAATTAATGTTGAGCAGTGTATTCTAGTCACAATTTCAGAATTCCTCTGATGTTTGTGGTTATTTTTTCTTCATTAGGGCGGGTCACAGACAGAACTGCCTATGCAAGTCCTAGAATCATTGTGCCCCTTATAGTTGTTTTCTGTCTCCACCTTTGGATAATCTTATGGATTTGTTCCATTAGAGATGTCCTTTCTAGGCTCTGTCCCAGGACACAACAAAATGTCAAAGTAGTTTATTTCTGTCTGCATGTTTCTGTTTTTGTTTTTAATATTTATAATTATTAGCTAATACCAAGGCATTGTTTTCATTAGAAGGATTTATCTCTGTTTTTGCTTTGTAGACTGATTTGAGAGAACGCTTCAGTGCAGCCAGCAGTGCCTCCAAAATTTTGCAGGAACGAATCGAGGAAATGAGAACCAACAATAAAGAAAAAGATAACACCATCATTCGACTAAAATGTCGACTGCAAGATCTGGAAGAAGCATTTGAGAATGCTTATAAACTCTCAGATGATAAAGAAGCTAGGCTGAAACAAGAAAACAAAATGTTTCAGGATGTAAGTATGCAACCCAGGAGCCCAGGGCTGTGGCCTGACAGAAGCAGCTTAAGGGAGGAGGAGTGGGTTTTGGCTTACAGCTCCAGAGGGGTAATCTGTCAAGATGGGGAAGCCTGGTGGCAGTAATGAGAAGCTGCATGGTCACATTGCATCCACACTCAGGAAGCAGAGAGTGAGCAGGAAATTCACCTGGGCCATAAAACCACAAGGCCCAGCCCTTGTGACTCACTTCCTCTAGGAAGTCTCCACAACCTTCCTAAACAATGCCAAACAATGCCCCAATGAACACTTGGGGACCAAGTGTTCAAACAGAAGACTGTGGGGGCCATTTCACACTCAAAATTACAGCTGGCCCAAAGTGATGTATTTAGCTAGTGTACTCTCTGAAGCTGGATGACTTTTTCTAGGAACATTTTGGTCCAAGACAGCTGCTCATAGCTCCTCATATCCTCCTGATGGAGTAGGTCACTGCCATCTTGCAGTAGGAAGTCAGGGCTGTAGAAAGAGGGCTGTACCTCCTCACTCTTCTGTTTCTAGTGTGTCAGCTTTTGAGCTGTCATAACATCTGTGTCTGGCATGGTAAAATGATATAAACCAGATTTACAGCAGGGATTTTCTGAGAGAGGGTTTTGCCATGTAGCCCAGACTGACCTTGAACTCATGGTTCGCCTGCCCCAGTCTCTTGAGTGCTATAGTTACACGTGTTCACTCCCATGTCTGGCTATTTGTTACTGTTTTTGTGTGTTGCCAGCCCCCTCCCACTCCACTCCATGCTGCAGATAAGAGTTTAGTTCCTAATGGCGTCATTGTTGTTTTTGTGTGTGTGTGTTCTGTTGTTGGTGAGTCACTGTTGTCTATTCTCCTTTTCTGCCCTCTGTGCTGGGATGGGGTCCAGGACCCTGTATCAGCTGTGCTGCCAATGGGGTGGCATCCCTGGCCCTTTGGAGCTAGTGAGATTTTTTTTTTTAAACTTTATTGTGTATGTGTATGTATTATGTGTGTTTGCGGGTGTGGCACATGTGTGTGTAGGTGAGAGGACATCTTTCAGGAGTTGGTTCTTCCACTGTGGCTTCCAAGGATTGAGCTTAGGCTTGCACATCAAAAGCTTCTACCCTCTGAACGTCTGTTGAGCTAGGTTTGAATTTTCTTTTTTAAGATTTATTTATTTTTATTTATGTGTATGAATATTTTGCCTGAATGTTTTTGCACTTTGTGGGTGCTTGATATGTATGTACAGAGGCCAGAAAAGGGTGTCAGATCCTCTGGAACTGCAGTTAAGGATGGCTATAAACTGCCAAGTGGGTACTGGGAACTAAATCTAGGACCTCTGAAAGTAGCTAGTGTTCTTAGCCACTGAGCCATCCCTCTAGACCCCAGGTTTGAATTTTGTTTTTGTTTGTCTATTTTTGTTTTTCAAGACAGGATTTCTCTGTTGTAACTCTAGCTGTCCTGGAACTCACTCTGTGACCAGGCTGGTCTTGAAGTCACAGAGATCTGCCTGTCTCTGCTTCCCAAGTGCTGGAAGTAAAGGCGTGCACCACAACCACCTGGCTGAAATTTTTTTATGTTGATTTAATTTCACTTATAATTGGATTAATGAAACATTGAAACTGGATTGGGTTCCAGGTTGTATGTTTTTTCATAAAGTTCCTTTTCTTTTTACATTATTTTATTTTAGTGTATGTGTGTGTATGTGTGTATGTGTGTGTCCACATGTATGCCATGTCTCATGTTGTCAGAGGACAATTTGTAGGTCCTGGGAATCCAACTCAGGTTGTCTTGCTTTTAAGCAGGTACCTTCACCTGCCATCTTGCTGGCTCTCTAAGATTGTTATTGTATTATTTTAATACTGGTTTCTTAGTTATGGAACTAAAGTCATATTGTCTTGACGTCTCCCTGGTAGCTTTGGACTTGCTTCTTCCTTTGGTTTTAAGCTTCATTGTCATGAAATTATGTAGATGTGGGAGTCAGGGCTGGAAGTGTGCTGCTCAGATCACCTGTGCTAATTAGTCCCAAGTCCTTTAGTTGTTCTTATCAGTTAGATTAGAACCTGTGACTTCTGCCTTCCAGCAGTGCTGCTGTGGTCTGCTGGTCTTTGTCACTTGTAGCAGTACACCCACGCTGTCACTCAGCAAATAAGACACAGAGGCATTTTCTAAACCCTTCTAGACCTCAGCAGAGGGAACCACCATCATATTATGGCAAGCGCTAAACATCTCATCTCAGCTATTTTATTGATAACTAAGCTCCTAAGGTGTTCTATTGATACTACGTGCAGATCATGAGCAATGAAACATTTTTTATATAAAGCCAACACCTGTAGATAATACAAATGCTAAGGCCTAGGCAGCTCCTTTCCCAACAGTACACAAAGTAACCATTTTAAACATAACTAAAAATAAACTTCTGTATCATTTCCCTCTTAAGACAATAAAAAAATAAAAAAACTTTATCTCTGCAACACAATTTAACACTATACAAGCAAAACTATTTACAAGAGGAATAATCATGAGGGTTGCTAAGATACACAGGACCAAATGAAACCAAACATCTGTCATACTTTTCACAATGTCTTTGGACAGCAGATAAACAATGTTCAATTATGTGGAATTCACTCACGATTTTCTGGGCTCTTCCAAAGGACTTGGATCACTTTTCTGGCTCTTCCCTCTGCAGCACACAGTTTATCCTCCAGGTTCTGACTGGCTCCCCTCCACTGCTGCTGCTGTCTTGGTGGTCATCTCATGACACTGGCATCTTCAGAACGCTGGGGTCTTCTGTTGCAACTGGACTGCACTTTCACCAATAGCCTGTTTTGGGTTCTCTTCATGGTGTCAAGCCTCAGTTGCTTTCCATGACCTTTTCATGCCTTTAAAACCAGTACTGTCTGGGTGTCTTTTGCACTATCGAGTTCACCTCTTAGCACAAGGTACAACCTTGACCACCTCTGGAAGACAGCTTCTGTGTGCTGACCCTGAGGAAACACTTTCCAGGTTTTAAGATAGAGTCTGATTTGCAGGGGGAAAAAAAAAAACCTATTAAAAAATATATAATATATATAGTAATAATATATATATTTTATATATATAAAAAAATAACTAAGCTGCTCAGGTGCTCTATTGATAGCATGTGCAGATCATGAGCAATCAAACATCTTTTACATAAAGCCAACAATACAAATGCCAAGGCCTAGGCAGGCATTTTCCCAACAGTGCACAGAACAACCATTTTAAACATAACTAAAAATAAACTTCTACACCAGTCACTTGTTTTGTTCCTCCTTCTGGAGACTTTGGAGTCCTGCTTTGTCTGAAGTGATGCAGTTTGGTTCTGTGTTCAATATTTTTTGGGGCACTCAGACTGTTCACTCTGGGAATTTTCTTGTTTTCTAAGTTTGTTTTTCTTTTTGTTCTGTAGAATTCCAATTAGATGTTCGAACTCAAATTATTCTTTCACTTTTAAACCTCTTTTTCTTATTTTAGTTTTTTTTTTTTTTTAAAGACAGAATCTCTATAATATATAGCCTTGGCTGTCTTGGAACTCACTTTATAGACCAGGCTAGCCTCAAACCTACAGAGACACCTGCCTGTCTCTGAGTTCCAGTGCTGGGATTAAAGGCATGTACCATCATGCCTGGCCTTTTAAAAGTTTTTACTTTTTTGATTATGTGTATGAGTGTTTTGCCTGAATATATATCTGCATACCATGTGCATGCAGTGCCTGCAGAGGCCAGAAGAGGTGCCAAATCTTTTGGGACTGTGGTTTCAGACAGTTGTGAGACACTGTGTGGGTGCTGAGAATTGAACTTAGGTCCTCTGGAAGAACAACCAGTCAGTGATCTTAATTACTGAGCTACCTCTCCAGGCCTGGGTGTTTTTTAAAAAAGCCCTCCCAAGGCAATAACTCCCCTTAAACACTGTGTTTCTTTTCTAATGATTTCCTATCCCAACCACTCATGTCCATTGTTTTTAAAAGTTTACTTTTTTTTTCAGTCCTGCCTTCTGTTCCTCTTTTCCTTCTTTTGTTTTAATGTCAGGGCCTTTTCTATGTGGAAGGTTGGATTATCTGTCAAGATTGACCTCTTCAAAGCTAATTAGAAGGCAGTTCTGCTGGGAACAGACTGTGAGGCCTCTGGAAGGACAGCAAATACTCTTATTCATGGAACCATCTTGGAACTCCTTGGAACTCCAGCTCTAGGAGATCCAGTGCCCCCTTTAGCCTCTTCAGATACCCACACAGATGCCTGTCTGTCTGTCTGCCTGCCTGCCTGCCTGCCTGTCTGTCTCTCTCTACACACACACACACACACACACTAAAAAGAATAAGGACGGTAGCTCTGTATCCTGGGCAGGACTGGCTAACTGGAGGGTGCCATCCTAGGGAATGGATGTGTGCATGAGGATGAGGGTTGCAGAGCTGTAGACCAGTTCTCTTGGGCCCATCAATCTTCTTAGAGACTTCTCTGCCACTTAACCTCCTGCAAGGGCCAGACTTGGCACCCAGGATCCAGTGCAGGCAGAACAGGATGGGAAGGCTTGAGGCAGAAGCCTAACCCTAGCCTTCTGTTCTCCATAGTGTATTTTACATGTGCTTCAATCATGCCTGGTAGCCCTAGGTCTCATGTGGTTTGGGCAGTCACCCAGTACACAGAGTCTAGCAGAGCCTGGAGCCCCCCTAACATGTTTCTGTCATTTTAAAAACCACTTCCATATTTTCTGCCATAGCAGTGTGTCCTGTCCTCATCTTGGGCCTTTCTTGGGCTGTCACTTTGTAGGTCTGACTGGCCTCAGATTTGCCACCCTTTTGCTATAGCCTTCTGAATGCTGGGATTTCAGGGATGTGCCTCCGTATGTATTTTAAGCAATACTAGGCTTTTTGGTACTGTATTTTTATTCTCTAGAATAAATGTAGGAAAGTATAATATAAATTTTAAGTAATAAAAAATTTTAAAAGGACAGTACAAATACATTTTACTATTATGTTGAGGGCTTGTATTACTGTTGTTTTGTTTTTAAAATTGTTTCAGACTTAAACTTTCAAACATTTTATCAAGAATTGTCCCAATCCTTTTTCCAAAACCACTTGTTCTGTGTTGGCTTTTCTTTCCTGACATTGGCAGTTTGAAGTGTGTCGTTCATTTGTTACCTGTTTAGTTCTGTGGTACAATTCTCTGTTTCCTTTGCAGCTCTTAGGAGAATATGAGTCCCTTGGAAAAGAGCACGGACGAGTAAAGGTAAAGGGTGAAGGGTTCTCATTTGGGTTTTATGTAGGGGAAAGGTACCGGATTGTGAAGCAAAGGCCTGGCCCTTCTTCCCATCCCTCCATCTGCAGCTATTTGAATCAGTCCATGTGTTTACCCTTCCTGTCTTGATGTCTTATTTTCAAATATCTGCCTTCCTTGTCTGACACATTAGTGAGCTCTGTTCATTTACCAAATACTATTGGATTGTTGTTGTATTTGATATAAGTTGAGATGACACTAGGGAGAAGAATTCAAATATCGCACACATTCAAATGACCATCTAATCCCTGTAAATGTAAAGCATTTCAAAGCATTAGTTTTTTATGGAGTAGTAAGAATTTACCCATCGTGTTTGAATTCTTAACCGAAGTTCTGTTTGGAGTTAAGTATTTGAAGATATATATATTTCAGTGACGCCCCACAGTAATGCTGTGATTCAAGTCAGTCTGTTGCATGCAGTAGAGGATTATGGATTTGTAAGGTCAGTGAAAAGGCCTGTGGATTTCAGAAATAAATCACACAGTGTCTGAAACATCATTGAAGATTTTTGTTGTGCTGTTCTGCTAAGCCTTCAGTCACGTTTGTAGCTAAAATAGATCCATCTTAATGTGGGATTGCTTCTAGTTACCCAGGCTTTGGACTGCATCTGCTAAGATCCTTGGTATAGGCCAGTGTTTATGCTATTGCTTCCCCCTTGAGTTGCCTGGATGCCATCCTTGCCGAGTTCTATTGTAATTAGCAACTGTTTAGCCTTACATTAGGTTTATATCACAGGTTTTAAAGTAAAAGGTTCCATCTGCATGCTTATCTTCAGTTATGTAAATTGTTTCTCCCCTTAGGATACATTAAACACAACTGAGAACAAATTGCTTGATGCACACACTCAGATTTCTGATTTGAAAAGGTAGGTGTCCTACTAATAAAACATGCTACTAATTGTCCTTTGTGTTTGTATTGACAGTGAGGAAAAGAAACTCTCTCTTGAGGACTTTTAAAGCAGTTTGAGAACTAGTTTTATCCTAATCCTTGGCCTTGAAATACATTACATTTTTAGCTCAGGAAATTCTTAAGTGATTCCAATATATTGGTGATAGAGCCTCAGGTGCGAGCATTTTCCCAGACATTATGCTTTTTTTTTACAGCATAATGAGAAGTCTGAATGGTAACTACTAGAAGGAATTGGAAAAAGCAATCTAGTTCACTGAATTATTCTTGTGTCCCAGAAGAAAATGAAATTCTTGCCATGTTTGCAGGCATCCACTTTCTTAAAGACCTGGCTTGGAGACTGATAATCTGACTTGCTTACCTAGGTAGCAGCAATCATAAATGATTCATATTGCAAATGATTAGAAATATCTAAATTAGGGCTGGAGAGAGGACTCAGTATAATCAGAGTGGCACAAGCTACTCTTCCAGAACACCCAGTTCAGTTCCCAGCACCCATGTCAGGTGTGTCACCACTTCCTATAACTCCAGCTACAGGGCATCCAGCTTCCTCTTTTAGCCTCTGTACCTGAACTCATGAGCATATATTAAATATGGACACATACATGTACATATTATTAAAATTAAAAAAGGAATATCTAAATTGGTTTTCAAACATATCCTTTGTAGTTATGTGTGGGTTAAATAATGCCCTACATTAAGAAATTCACTGCAATCTGAAGGATTTACACAAAGAACAGCAAAGTGTCTAGACTTGCCACTTGCCTGGTCCATTCACTCCTTACCACATTGGAGGAGGTGCCTTCATGGAAGAGCTGTTCCTCTCTAGCCTGATGGCAAGTACCTACCTTTTCCCTCTGAGCTGAAAGGGGGGCAGATGATGCACAAGCCTGATGACTTGAGTTCGAGCCCAAATTCCACAAGGTGTCAGGAGAATACTGACTCCTCAGAGTTGGCCTCTGACTTCCACATACCCACAATGTCTTATTTGTATGAGCATTCATGTGTGTACACCCCGCCCTCTCTCTTTCTCTCTCTCTCTCTCACACACACACACACACACAAATTGAAATAAATGAATTAAATTAATATTTTTTTTTTCTTTTGGTTTTTTTGAGACAGGGTTTTTCTCTTGTAACTGGCTGTTCTCTACTCACTATGTAGACCAGGCTGGCCTTGAACTCAGAGATCTTGC
Organism: Cricetomys ansorgei; assembly: GCA_026225945.1. Classification (NCBI taxonomy): domain Eukaryota; kingdom Metazoa; phylum Chordata; class Mammalia; order Rodentia; family Nesomyidae; genus Cricetomys; species Cricetomys ansorgei. Next base: position 10,204,314 of record JAMJFZ010001012.1, read on the forward strand.
CTCTGCCTCCTGAGTGCTGGGATTAAAGGCGTGCACCACCACTGTTTGACTAAGTTAATAAATTTTTTTTTTTACAAAGAAAAGAAAAAGAAGGAAGGCCAGACTAATTCGAAACAGTTGGCTGGGGTAGTTTTCTGGTGAGAAATTGGAAGGGGGCTTTTACTCTGAATGTGGCACAAATGAGATAACTTGCTGCCTAGTCTCTGAGGTGAAAGCTGTTAGGAATATTTAGCCTTTGCCTCTTTCAAAAATTAGGATACTATTTTAAATTTAATTTCTGTCCTGCATTCTTCATAGAAGTCTTTTGTCCTTTTTTTTCTTTAGTAATTGTCTATGAACTGCTGTTGCAGAGCCCAGTGTATTTGCCATGCTGCTTATTTTCCCTTTTTTTGTTTTGTTTTGTTTAGCTTTTCAAAGTTAATGGTTCCGTTTTACTATGAAGGTTGTTTCAGGACCTCCTTCCTTAGGAGAGTTGATTAAATAACAACTGAGTTGAGCTTTGTTTTCAGTCTGTTGCAGTGTGCTTAATTTGTCTTACTGCTTTTGACCTAGGATGATCTCAAAACTCGAAGCTCAGGTGAAGCAAGTAGAGCATGAGAATATGCTGAGCCTTCGTCACAGCTCTAAAGCTCCCATGAGGCCATCCCGGGCCAAGTAAGTGACTTCACATAGTGTCCGTGCAGAGAGAAGTGGTGCATGCCTCCATTAAATGAGTTCTGTTAATCAGGAAGCCAGGGTAAATATCCTTACAGTCTTAGATGTGTATTAAAGTCACAGTCGCTGGGTGTCATTGCTACAAAGAAGCATTTTTGAGGGTAAGAAAAGCACAGAGTCAGGTGAAGTGAGATAATTGGGCATGTGTTGTGTTCTTGATGCTGTCCATATGACCATGAGCACATCTCTTATGCTTTTTTAAGTCCTTCTTTTTTCCATGTAAGCAACTTTTAAAAAAGACTTATTTCTATTGTTTTTAATCATGTGTCTGTGAGTATGTGCAGTTGAGTTCAGAAGGGCGTGTCAGATTCCTGGAAGTGGAGTTAACTGGTGGCTGTGAGCCACCAACATGGGTGCTAGGAGCTGAACTCAGGCCCTTTGCAAGAGCAGTGAGCATTCTTAACCTCTGAGGCATCTCCCCAGCCCTAAGCAGTTTCTAATGAGACGTATATACAAGATTACTCTATTCCTCCGTCTTTTCAAGTGTTTCTTCCTTATATTTGCCAACATTTTCCTGTTTGGCAAGATTTGGCTTTCCGTTCTAGATCTTTTTATGGTCTTTGTACCCTTTGCTGAGGTAAATTCCCATAGGGACGGTTGTGCCATTGGCCTTTTCCCGCTGTCCTTGTTAAATGTGGATGGTAGACAGACATGATGCCACAGGTCTTTAATCTCAGCATTTAGAAGCAGAAACAGGTGGATCTCTATGAGTTTGAGGCCAATCTGGTCTACAAAGTGAGTTCCAGGACAGCAGGGCTACATAGTAAGACCCTGTCTCAAAAAAACAAACTTCTCAAGTGTTGGAAGCCACCTTGAGTTGTTTTTATGGTTCCTGCTTCAGTCAGAAGTTGCAACGGGATGGAACTTCATTTTGGTGGCTGCCTTTCCAGTGTTGGCTGCAAATGAAGCATAGTTTATCACCTGTAAAAACAAGGACGAAGGACTGGAGGACATTTTAAAGCTTAGCATTAAAATCCCAGTCATTTTATTCTTTTTTTAATAGAAATATCTCTGAGGATGGATCTGTATTAAATTGTAGTTTTCTGTTTTAGTTATTTCAGAATAGCTTTACTGTAATCTTTGTTTGGTTTAGTTTTCGCTTTTTGAGATAGTCTTACTCTGTGGCTTAGATTGGCCTCAAGCTTACAATGATTTTTTTAATTCTCCCTCCCAAATGTGAAGATTATAGGAGTGTGCTGCCCAGCAGTGTTATCTGGATGGCACATTTACAGAAGAAAGGTTTTAACTATCAGAATAAGATTTTTAATTACGATTTTGGTGTAAAGTATATTAATAAGTAGATCATTATTTCAAAATGATGCCTGCCAGAAAGAAATTGTGATTTCTAACCTTCCTAAGTTGTAATTGTCAAAACACTTTCTAGATCTTTGTTGAGTAATCGTAATAGAATTCTTACTAGATTCATAATAGATTCTTGTATTTAAAAGAAAAGTTAGGCTTAGTAATTAAGGGCACTCACTACTGCAGAGAAGCTGAGTTCTCAACATCTTTGTTGGTAGCAAGCACTTGGCTTGTAATTCCAGCTTCAGGGATTTGACATCTTCTTCAGAACTCTGTGGGAACTGTGGTCTGTGCACAAGCCCACATGTACAAGCACACATATACCTATAATTAAAAAATAAAAATTTAATATTTAAAAAAAAAATCTCTTTTAAGGGGCAGGAGAGATGACTCAGTGGTTAAGCGCACTGGCTGCTCTTTCAGAGAACATGGGTTCAATTCCCAGCATCCACATGGCAGTTCACAACTGTCTCTAACTCCTGTTACAGGGGATCTGACACCCTCACACAGACATACATGCCGGCAAAACACCAATGTACATCAAATAAAAATAGAATAACTAAAAAAAAAAAAAAAAAAACTCTTTTAAAAAGTAAAGAAATACTAGTACCTGTAATATGTCTCAGCAGATAAAGACAGTTGCCACAAAGTGTGGTGACCTGAGCTCAAACTCCCATGAACCAGCTCTTAAAAGTTGTCTTCTGACCTTCTGACCTCCACATGCGAACCATGACATACATACATACATACCCACCCCTACAATAAAAATTTTTAAATAAATCTTAAAAAATAAAAATTAGTCAGATGCAGTGGTATACAGTTGCAATACCAGCTCTTGGGTGGCAGAAGCAGGAAGCCCAGCAGTTTCAGGTCATCCTGAGCTACACAGCCTGATGCTAGCCTGAGCTATGAAAGACCTTGTCTCAAACAAACAGATAAACAAAAAGCACAAACCAAACCAAACAAAAGAAATCAAAGGTAAAAATTGAACTTTTAAGAACATACGAAAGAAGAGACATAAGATTGGGGAGTGGGGAGCCCTTTTGTGGGTTGGGATGCAAGGTGCCAGGATTGTGAGTGTGCTGTTCATTCATATTGTTACAGGCAGGAGGCAGGGTGGGCATATGACCTCAAAGGCTTGTCTTCGGTGACCTCTTCCTACCAGCTAGACACCAGACCCTTAAGGCTCCATAATTTCCCAAAACAGTACCAGTATCTCAGGACCTGATGTAGAAACACATGAGCCTATAGGAGACATTGCAGATTTATATGTGCCTGAATAGTCACAGCAAGAAACCATGTAGCTCTAGGTGAAATCCTGAATTGATCATACATGGCTTTCTAAGTCATAGTCAGGCATTTGGATTTTACCTTAAGTCCATTGAGAATCCTCTTGAAGATTTTATTTAATTTTGTTCCTTTGAGACAGGGGTCTGTGTAGCCTTGGCTGTTTTAGAACTTGTTATTTAGACTAGGCTGGTCTCAGACTCACAAAGACCCTCCTGCTTCTTTATCCCGAGTGCTGAGATTAAAGGTATATGCCATGATGCCTGGCAAAGATTTTAAAGATGATATGTGTGAGTGTGTGTGTGTGTGTCTGTGGTGTGTTCATTTGCCATGGTATACATGGAGGCTAGGAGATAACTTCCTGGAATCAGTTCTCTGCTTCTACCTTTACATGGATCCCAGGGATCAAACCCAGGTCTTTTGAGTCTTTTGAGGTAGTTGCCTTATCCACTGAGCCATCTCCCTGGCCCCTGAAGATTTTTGTATAATAAAACAATGCCATCTGACTTTGCTTTTGAAAAATTCCTGCCATGAGAAAGAGATGGAACAGAAAAGTGTGGAAACAGTGAGATGAGTTAAGCCATTTCAGTGCTAGGAGAGCAGGTTTCTGGGTATCTGGTATCAAGAATGATAGTTGAGGGCTAGAAAGATGCTCTTCTAGAGGACCTGGGTTCAATTCCCAGGTCCTTTTGGCAGCTCACTGTCTCTAACTCCTGTTACAGGGGTCCCAACACCCTCACAGATATATATGCATGCAAATCACCCATGTACATAGAAATTAAAAAAAAAAAAAAAAGGAATGCTAGTTGAGGGCCGGGAAGGTAGCTTGGCATACAAGGTGCTTGCCACCAGGTTTCACGACCTCATGATGGAAGAAGAGAGCCAACTTCCAAAAGTTGTGCTCTGACTTCTGTGCACACAAAATAAATAAATGTAATAAGAATTTTTTTTTTTTTTAACTACAAGAAAAAAGAATTTGAAAGGAAGTGGAATCCACAGAACATGGTTGTGTCTTGGCTGGTGAGGCAAGAGAGGACAGCTCAGAACACCTAAAGCTGCCATGTGTTGAACTGAGGAAGAGATCAAACTGCCTGTCCTGAAGGGTTTTGCTTGAGATTCACACAGACTTGAAGTGGAAGTCAAATGGGCAACTGAAAACTTAGGCTTGGAGTCAAAACTCAGGCTGGAGTTACAACGTTGGAGCCAGTTATTTCCCAATGGTGCTTACAGCTACAGGATTGATAGGAATTGAGTGTTTAGTGGGAATGGGAGCAGGACAGAGCTCTCAGGAACCCTCTGTTTTGTTGAATAGAAGATTTTAGCAAAGGAGCCTGTGAAACAGCTGCTAGAAGTGAGGGGGCTACTGAAGCAGCCACAGGCACTAAATGCTGCTGAGGCAGAGGGCAGGGTGAGGACTGAAAAGGCCTATTGGATTTGTAAGTGGGAGGCGGCTTTGACGCAGAAGAGTTGATAGCGAGAGGAGTGTTTGAAGTGTATTGAAGACAGCCTACATGTCTGACAGCTGGAAATGTGTAAGTTGTGACATGCTTATTAAAGGTGGCCATATGTGTGCAGGTTGCAGCCTTTAGGCCAAAGCCAACCTACATCACCATCTTTTGAGATGTGTATGACTGAGGAATTTTAAATGTTTGAGCAGGGCTGGGCCTTGTGTGGTTCAGTTGGTAAAGCACTTGCTTTACAAGCTCAAAGGCCTGAGTTTGAGCCCTAGAACCCAAATGAAAATGCTAGATGTGGGGCTAAAGAGATGACTCAGTACTTAAGAGCACTGGCTGTTCTTCCAGGGACCTGGGCTTGTTTCCAGCACCCACATGATGGCTTATAACCATCTGTAACTCTAGTTCTAAGTGATCTGATGCCCTTTTCTGGCCTCCAGGGACACTAGACATGCATGTAATGGACTGGCATACATGTAGGCAAAGCACCCATACATATAAAATAAAATAATAATACATTTTAAAATGCAGGTTGTGGTAGTGTCTTGTTTAATCCCAGCACAGGGAAGTCAGAGATAGGAGGATCCCAGGTACGCACTCATCCTCACTGGCCATCAGTCTAGCCTAATTGGTGAATTTTAGGCCAGTGAAAGACCTGTCTCAAAGGAGATGGATGGCCTTTTCGATGATGACATCTGAGGTTGTCTTCTGGCATCCATGTGAGTATATACACATGCATAAGAAATGTTAGGGGCTGGACATGGAGGTGCACACCTTTAATGCCAGCACTCAGGAGGCAGAGGCAAGCAGATCTCTGAATTCAAGGCCAGCCTGATCTAACAGTGACTTCCAGGATAGCCAGGACTGAAGGGCTATACTGTGATGTTGTTGTAAGGGGGGAAAAAAAAAGCAAAACCTATCTTCCTGCTTTTGCATGACAACAGCAAAGTTGAGTAGTTGGTGATAAATATTGTCTGTTTTGTAAAACCTAAAATAATTTTTTAAAATTCTTTTGCTCTTTGTAGAAAAAGGTATTACAGATGTCTCATCTGGACTCTCAACTTCTATTAATTTTAAGAGTATAATATAGAACAATAAAAAACTAGTTGAGGAAGAAATAGAATACTTTTTTTTTCTTTTCAAAGTGCTGATGATTGGGGCTGGCAAGATGGCTCAGTGGGTAAAGGCTCTTGCCACTAAGCCTGAAATGAGTTCGATCCCTGGACCCACGTGATGGAAGGAGAAAACCGACTCCTGCAAGTTGTGCTCTGAGCTCCACAAGTGCTCCATGGCATGTGCATACCCCTCCCAATAAAGTCATACGTGTACACATACATACTGAACAAAGTAAATTTTTAAAAAGAAAATCCACAAACATTTATTTGGGAAATACAGCTACTAGGGCCTGTCTATGTCAATGATACTCTCACAGTGTAGCCACATGTTCTTTCAAGTCTATACCAAGTTAAGCTGCTGTGCTCTCCAGGTAAGCCATAACCGTTTCTTCTGTTATCAGTAAAGTAAGCTGAAACTGTTTCAACAAAATTGTGATGAGACCCAGGGCCTGGAAAATGCTAGATAAACAGTGTCTAATGAGCTACATCTTCTGCCCCCAGTAGGAAATAATTAATACAAACTTAGCAGGTACAATAGGGATCTTATAGACTCAGTAAAACCGTGCATGGCAGTGCTGAGCACATGTTGAGAATAATGGCTGCTGTGAGCAGGGAACTATAGGACTGAAGAGGCCCAGCAGGGCTTTAATTGTATTTGTATGAAAATCTGAGGGTGGAGAACACAGAGTGAAGACCTTATGCCCATTATCAATCAGTGCATTGAGCATTACCTGTGTGTCTATATATACTTGAAGTCTTTTAAAAGAAATTTACACATTTTTAAATTGTGTGTGTGTGTGAATATGCACTTGCTACTCCTTATATGTAGAGGCCAGAAGACAACTTTCAGGGTTCTTTCAGTTCTCTCCTTCTATCACATGGTTCCTAGGGCTTGAACTCAGGTCTTAGGGTTGGTGGCAACCCTTAACTACTGAGCCATCCTACTGGTGTGTGTGTATGTGTGTGTAAATTTGTTTCTTAATGAACAGCAAAAATAAAGGATGAGTATTCTGAATACAAAAGATCTGTCACAGCTCAATAAGAAAGAGAAAAATGGTAAAGGTGCATTAAATAGCACAGAGAAAGAAACTTAAAACAGCTGGTAGCAATGAAAATATGCCCATTGTCTTAAGAAATCAGGAAAATGCCAATTAAAATAATAGTATGTTCTATTCCTGTCATCAGGAATGATACAGGCCAGGCCTAATTTGTTCCAGAGTTTGGCAAAAGTGAAGAAAGGAACTTACACTAATGGCCGACTACAGATCGATAGAGCTTGTCTAGAGAATGATTTGACAGTAGCCAGAAGGCTGAAGGTGATGAATACACCCCAAATTTCATGGTTGTGATTTTAGAAATTTACTTTAGGTTATTTTTCCACGTGTTAATTGTAGCATTGTAGAGATAGCATCTACCACCAGGCGACAGAATCACCAGCTTATATGCAGACCGTGGAGAAGTGACTGACAGCTCTGCACGCAGACATGAATAAGTCATGAACATACTGTTGAGGAGAAGAAGCATTCAAGGGTGCGGATATCATGCCCTTGTTTAACAAATGCAGCTATACATATGTATACAATGTTATGTCTCACAATTAAAAACAAATATGGCCAAGATCTAAGCATCTGTTAAAACTGAGAGTAGGTAGGTGGGTGCTTGTTGTAGTATTCTCTGTAATTTTCTAAGAATGTTTGAAATGTTTCTTATTTTAAAAATTGAGGGAAAAGGGCTGGGGTGTTACTCAGTGGCAGAGAGCTGGTTTAGCAGTGTAAGGAAGGTCCTGGGACAGTTCCAGGCTCAGTTCCTTTTTTGAAAGGACAAGAGTGACCTGGGGTTGAAGTGAAAATGGAAGAGGCCTTGCAGCAGGTTAGGTATGAAGGGAACTCAGGAAGACAGGTGTTCTCTTGGGGTTTCACCTTCTTTTTGAAGTTGAACCCGAGGATAACCTTACTGAAGGCCTGGATGAAAGACTGTTGGGGAAGCGGAGCTTGCCGGTAGAGTGGAGTGGCCACCAAGGGTGGGATTGATGAGTAGGCACAGTTGGGAGACTGTTTTCCAGCAAAGCTCAGCCGTGGGAGTGTCAACAGGGAGAAGGATCGCTGTCGCTTGGGGTTTCTGCTGCAGGTCAGTGTGAGAGGAGTCAGGTGAGTAGTGAAGGTGGTGGCTGTGAATTCAAGAGGGACAGAGAGGAACTAGTGAAGCTGGGATTGGCTGGTGAACAGAGGCATCCTAGACTTGCTGGCTGGTTGCTGAGATGGTGCTTGGCAGCAACAGGAACAGAAAGGTGGGAGAGGTATTGCATATTGGTTTCCTTAGAGCTGTGATCTCTGATTATGGCAGAGTCTAGTCATCCTTTTGAGGTAGATGACTGAGTAGACCGAGAGTCACTAGGTCTAGAGGTCAAGGGTAGCTTCTCAAGTTGCCTAATGTGATGGCAACAGCAGGTCTAAAGATGACAGGTTTGTACTGGTTAATTTTGTTAACTTGATGTCATCTGGGAAGAGGGAACCTCAACTGAAAAAATACCTGTATTAGATTGGCCTCTAAGCAAGTCTACAGGACATTTTCTTGATTGACATTCATATGGGAGCCCAGCCTACTGTGGGTGGTGCCACCCTGTGCAGGTGGACCTTGGGTATATAAGAAAGCTGGCTAACTTGAGCCTGGAGTGCAAGCTAGTAGGCTTCATCCTTCTGTGATCTCCACATCATTTCCTACCTTCAGGTTACTGCTTGAGTTCCTGCCTGTCTAAATAGACCAGACTGGCCTTGAGCTCAGATTCATCTCCTCTGCCTCCTGAATGCTAGAGTTTAAAGCATAGGCTACCTCATCTTGCACTGGTTCTAAGTCTAGTGTAGGGCATGGTTTGACTAGATGTAAACCTTGCAGGCTGGGTTTTAATTTTTCTCATTTATATTTCCTCCTTTTCTTCCTTCCTCCCTCCCTCCCTCCCTCCCTTCCTTCCTTCCTTCCTTTCCCATTTGAGGTGATGAACCTTGAGGAAGCTCGGTTTTAAAAAATATCATTTTCATTTTATCACCACATGCATGTCTGTGCTTGTGTGTGTGTGTGTGCACGCACGCACACACACGCATGTGTGAAGGTCAAAAGACAATTTGCAAGAGTCTTTTCTCCCTTTCCACCATACTGATTGAATGCCATATACAGACATGGGGGAAGTGACTGTCTAGCATTGTGTCACTGGTACAGTAGCCACTCTGAGGGGTTGGATAGCAGCATTAGACTTGTGACTGCTGTACTGGGAATGCAGATAGTGTTTGTAGGGAATGGGAAAGCAGCTGTGCCTTATCTCTTTATTCTGAGCTAGTATAGAGAGAATGGGACTGGGAGTACTTGAGTGCAGATAGGGAGCTGTGCAGAGCCCAGAGTCCTGACTCTTCTTTATGTTAGGGGAATGTTCAAAAGTTCAGTTGAATCTTAAAACTCTTAAATAGCTGGGCAGTGGTGGCATTTGCCTTTAATCCCAGCTCTTGGGAGGCAGAGGCAGGAGGATCTCTGAGTTTGAGGCCAGCCTGGTGTACAGAATGAGTTCTAAGGATAGCCAGGGCTACAGAGAGACCGTGTCTCAAAAAAACTCAACCCAACCTAAACCAAACCAACCAACCAAACAACAAACAAATAAAAACCTTAAAATTGAATTATTTATTTATTTATTTATTTATTTTTAAGATTTATTTTATTTATGAGCGCTCTATTTGCATGTACACCTGCATGCCAGAAGAGGACATCTGATCCCATTGTAGATGGTTGTGAGCCACCATGTGGTTGCTGGGATTTGAACTCAGTACCTCTGAAAGAGCAGTCAGTGTTCTTAACTGCTGAGTCATCTCTCCAGCCCTAGAATTCATTTTTTAAGTGTTGTAGGTTGTCATACATAGTTTCTAAGTCATTGTATAAATATGCAATCAAACTTGGAAATGGGTTGTTTTGACATAAATGTTTGGTCTAAATTGAAGTGCAACGGGCTGGAAAAATGGTTCAGCACTTACAAGTACTGGCTGCTCTTGGGTCCAGACCTGGCTGGACCTGGCTGGACCTGGGTCCAGTTCCCAGTGTCCATATGGTTCCTAATAGTTGTCTTAATTCCAATCCAGGGGATCTGACGCTCTCCTGGCCTTGTTGTGTATCACACACACATGTAGTACACAGACAAATCATCCACCCACATTTTATATATATGTTTTTTCTTTAAATTGAAGTGCAAACCTTGTGATGTGTGAATTGTTTCTTATCTCTACAGCACACTAGCGACCTCAGATGTCAGCAGGCGGAAGTGGCTGATTCCAGGTGCAGAGTACTCCATCTTTACTGGGCAGCCTCTTGACACCGGGGACAGGAAGATAGACAACCAGCTGGAGGAAGCCTGTGCTCCTGGGTGAGAGAGCTGCACTGCTTTTATAGAGATGCAGCATCTCATGGAGAGGGACTTGTCAGAGTCGGGCTGTGAAAGGGAGAGGGGAAGACAAGAAACAGTTCTTCCTGTCTTGGGATTTCTGCCTTCTCTTTGAGATTTGACCTGAGGTTCTTCCTGGATTATAAGAGCCAGGATGGGGGGCAGGAGGAGAGGACAGGGTGTGAATCAGCTGTCTTAAAGTGGAGCTTGCCCATGTGGAAAGGGGGGGTCCACTCAAGATAGTGGCAATAAGTAGATGCAGTTGGGTGACTGTCTTCCAGCAAAGAAGCTCAGCTGTGAGAGTTTGGACAGGATGTCTCGATTGAACTCTTGATCGTCTGCTTTTCATGCCCATGTGCTGGGATTCTAGGCAGACACCACCACATCTAGCTCGTTAATTTTTTACTGTCTCAACTTTTAGGGCCTGATTTTATGTGTTTCCTTTTTTGCTTGCATAGAAAGCACTCTTAGCAGTGGATCCATTTCCCCAGCCCTGAGAAGCCATAGCTTTTAGCGTGTTTTACGTTCATGCAATTTGCAGTGCTTTTTGACCCGTGCACAGGGATAGGGGCACAGTACAGGCCTGTCCTTAGGACAAGATAATCCTGTCACTGTTTCGATAGCCTGAACAAGCTGTGTTACAGGAACCATATAGATAGAAATTTCTGTATATGCTAGGATGTTTAAAGACTAGGAAGCACTGGCTTGCTATGTGCAGGTTCAGTTTTAGTTATTTGCATTATAATAGCATACAAATTGACAACTCTTTGGTTATTCCCCTTATTGTCTTAGTAAACAGTATGGTTTGCTGTAACAAATTAACATAGACTAAAGACTTACATATGTTTATGGATTTCTCCAGTTCAGGTGACAGCATGGCAGGAGGTCTTGTAGAAGAACCTCCTGCTGGCTGTGTTTCACATGGCCTGCTCTTGGTGTATACCAGAAAGAATGCATTTTTTCCTCTTCTTTCTTGTTTTATATGTGTTTTTATTTTTAAGTGTGTGTGTATGTGTGTGTGTGTGTGTGTGTGTGTTGCGTGTATGGGTGCATGTAAATACAGGAATCTCCTGAGGCCAGAGATTTTTTTTTTAAATTTTAGGCAAGTCTTGTGTATCCCAGGCTGGCCTGGAACTTTTGACTATCCTGCTTCAGCCTCCTGAATACTGGGGTTATAGGCACATGCGCAACATTCAGGCCTGTCGTCTTCCTCTTTTTATAAGACCCTTCATTCTGGGGCTGGAGAGATGGCTCAGTGGTTAAGAGCAGTGGCTGCTCTTCCAGAGGACCAGGTTCAATTCCCAGCACCCACATGGCAGCTCACAACTGTCTGTAACGTCTGTTTCAGGGGATATGGCACCCTCATACAGATATACATGAAGGCAAACCACCAATCTACACAAAAATAAATACTTTTTTTTTTTTTAAGAACCTTTATTCTATCATGGGGCTCCCTCTCTCATGACCTCTAATCTTAATTTCTTATTAAAGGTCCCAATTCTTAATACTTCCAGCTAAGGCTAGGCTGTTATCTGTACATTATTGATAGGGGACATGCAAATGTTTAGCCCACAGCAGTTACAATTGCAGCTACTGTTTTAGACACCATTCTCCTCCAGAAAAGGACTCTTCACTTGGACGCTCACCAGCAAGCTCATTGATTAAAAAGCAGAGGGATGCTCCAGATGCACCAATCATGAAAGCTTTAAAGGAGCTTGATGAAGAAAGAATATTTAAAAATTGGGGGACACAGACAGAGAAAGAGGATACCTCAAGTAGTAAGTATTTTTTTTTTTTTTAATTTTAGGATTTTTATATTTTATTTATGTCTGTGGGTGTTTTACCTGCATGTGTGAATGTGAACCACATGTGAGCTTGGTGTCCATGGCGGTATCAGATATCCTGGAACTGGGGTTACAAATGTTTGTGAGTTACTGTGTGGGTGCTAAGAACTGAACCTAAGCCCTCTGCAAGATCAGTTAAGTACTCTTACCTGATGAGCCATCTTTCTAGCTCCCTTTCCCCAGTAGTATTTATTGATGTTAAGAAAGGAAGAGGTGTCTGTGCTTTCCCTTCATTTCTATTATATCCTTTAAAATTGCATTTTCATCCAGGCATGGCAGTACATGCTTTTAATCCCAGCACTTTCAGGGCGGAAGATTGAGGCCACGCTGGTCTACATAGTATGTTCCATGTCTGTCAGAGAGCTACAGAGTGGCTGTCTCAAAAAACAAAATAAGATAAAATCCTCAGATAATGAAATGAAGTTGTAATTTAAAACACTGCTCCAGCCCCATGTCATAGATAACTGACCCCCACTAATAATTTTTCATTGTCCTAGCATAGCATGTACCTTCCATAGGAAGCAAATTGCATATGTGTTTTGATTATTTAAAAGGCCAATACTGAGATGGCTCAGTGGTAAAGAGCACTTGCTGTTCTTACAGAAGACCTGGATTCAGTTCCCAGCACCTACATGGAGGCTTACAACCATCTGTTAACTCCAGATCGAGGGATCCAATGCCTCTAGTCTCTGTAGGCACCTGCAGTCATGTGCAGCACCTATATGCAAACACACACACCTACAAGTAATTAAAAATAATAATGAAGAAAAAGGTCTACATGAGCTGGGTGGTACAGGAATATAAGCTCAGTTATGTATGCCGATGCAGGGAGATTGAAATCACAGCTGCCTGGGCTACAGAGTGAGCTCATCTCCATCTGCTTGTCTTACTTGCTCATGCTGGAAAATTGTGGCAGTCATTTGATATTCATAAAACAAGGAGTAAGATGGGCAGTGGGTCCATGCCTGCTCTCCCAGCACTTGGAGGCTGAGGAAACAGAATCCGGAGTGTCAAAAAATAGAGAAGTAAATTGTTCCCCTATCTTCCTTATTTT